>CALYLW010000489.1:150209-298045 GCA_944989445.1 Ampullaceana balthica | reverse complement strand
ATCTACTATTACTTCATTAGACAATATAACATTCCACTATTACTTCATTAGACAATATAACATTCTACTATTACTTCATTAGACAATATAACATTCTACTATTACTTCATTAGACAATATAACATTCTACTATTACTTCATTAGACAATATAACATTCTACTATTACTTCATTAGACAATATAACATTCTACTATTACTTCATTAGACAATATAACATTCTACTATTACTTCATTAGACAATATAACATTCTACTATTACTTCATTAGACAATATAACATTCCACTTCTACTTCATTAGACAATATAACATTCCACTATTACTTCATTAGACAATATAACATTCCACTATTACTTCATTAGACAATATAACATTCTACTATTACTTCATTAGACAATATAACATTCCACTATTACTTCATTAGACAATATAACATTCTACTATTACTTCATTAGACAATATAACATTCCACTATTACTTCATTAGACAATATAACATTCTACTATTACTTCATTAGACAATATAACATTCTACTATTACTTCATTAGACAATATAACATTCTACTATTACTTCATTAGACAATATAACATTCTACTATTACTTCATTAGACAATATAACATTCTACTATTACTTCATTAGACAATATAACATTCTACTATTACTTCATTAGACAATATAACATTCTACTATTACTTCATTAGACAATATAACATTCTACTATTACTTCATTAGACAATATAACATTCTACTATTACTTCATTAGACAATATAACATTCTACTATTACTTCATTAGACAATATAACATTCTACTATTACTTCATTAGACAATATAACATTCTACTATTACTTCATTAGACAATATAACATTCTACTATTACTTCATTAGACAATATAACATTCTACTATTACTTCATTAGACAATATAACATTCTACTATTACTTCATTAGACAATATAACATTCTACTATTACTTCATTAGACAATATAACATTCTACTATTACTTCATTAGACAATATAACATTCTACTATTACTTCATTAGACAATATAACATTCTACTATTACTTCATTAGACAATATAACATTCTACTATTACTTCATTAGACAATATAACATTCTACTATTACTTCATTAGACAATATAACATTCTACTATTACTTCATTAGACAATATAACATTCTACTATTACTTCATTAGACAATATAACATTCTACTATTACTTCATTAGACAATATAACATTCTACTATTACTTCATTAGACAATATAACATTCTACTATTACTTCATTAGACAATATAACATTCTACTATTACTTCATTAGACAATATAACATTCTACTATTACTTCATTAGACAATATAACATTCTACTATTACTTCATTAGACAATATAACATTCTACTATTACTTCATTAGACAATATAACATTCTACTATTACTTCATTAGACAATATAACATTCTACTATTACTTCATTAGACAATATAACATTCTACTATTACTTCATTAGACAATATAACATTCTACTATTACTTCATTAGACAATATAACATTCTACTATTACTTCATTAGACAATATAACATTCTACTATTACTTCATTAGACAATATAACATTCTACTATTACTTCATTAGACAATATAACATTCTACTATTACTTCATTAGACAATATAACATTCTACTATTACTTCATTAGACAATATAACATTCTACTATTACTTCATTAGACAATATAACATTCTACTATTACTTCATTAGACAATATAACATTCTACTATTACTTCATTAGACAATATAACATTCTACTATTACTTCATTAGACAATATAACATTCTACTATTACTTCATTAGACAATATAACATTCTACTATTACTTCATTAGACAATATAACATTCTACTATTACTTCATTAGACAATATAACATTCTACTATTACTTCATTAGACAATATAACATTCTACTATTACTTCATTAGACAATATAACATTCTACTATTACTTCATTAGACAATATAACATTCTACTATTACTTCATTAGACAATATAACATTCTACTATTACTTCATTAGACAATATAACATTCTACTTTACTTCATTAGACAATATAACATTCTACTATTACTTCATTAGACAATATAACATTCTACTATTACTTCATTAGACAATATAACATTCTACTATTACTTCATTAGACAATATAACATTCTACTATTACTTCATTAGACAATATAACATTCTACTATTACTTCATTAGACAATATAACATTCTACTATTACTTCATTAGACAATATAACATTCTACTATTACTTCATTAGACAATATAACATTCTACTATTACTTCATTAGACAATATAACATTCTACTATTACTTCATTAGACAATATAACATTCTACTATTACTTCATTAGACAATATAACATTCTACTATTACTTCATTAGACAATATAACATTCTACTATTACTTCATTAGACAATATAACATTCTACTATTACTTCATTAGACAATATAACATTCTACTATTACTTCATTAGACAATATAACATTCTACTATTACTTCATTAGACAATATAACATTCTACTATTACTTCATTAGACAATATAACATTCTACTATTACTTCATTAGACAATATAACATTCTACTATTACTTCATTAGACAATATAACATTCTACTATTACTTCATTAGACAATATAACATTCTACTATTACTTCATTAGACAATATAACATTCTACTATTACTTCATTAGACAATATAACATTCTACTATTACTTCATTAGACAATATAACATTCTACTATTACTTCATTAGACAATATAACATTCTACTATTACTTCATTAGACAATATAACATTCTACTATTACTTCATTAGACAATATAACATTCTACTATTACTTCATTAGACAATATAACATTCTACTATTACTTCATTAGACAATATAACATTCTACTATTACTTCATTAGACAATATAACATTCTACTATTACTTCATTAGACAATATAACATTCTACTATTACTTCATTAGACAATATAACATTCTACTATTACTTCATTAGACAATATAACATTCTACTATTACTTCATTAGACAATATAACATTCTACTATTACTTCATTAGACAATATAACATTCTACTATTACTTCATTAGACAATATAACATTCTACTATTACTTCATTAGACAATATAACATTCTACTATTACTTCATTAGACAATATAACATTCTACTATTACTTCATTAGACAATATAACATTCTACTATTACTTCATTAGACAATATAACATTCTACTATTACTTCATTAGACAATATAACATTCTACTATTACTTCATTAGACAATATAACATTCTACTATTACTTCATTAGACAATATAACATTCTACTATTACTTCATTAGACAATATAACATTCTACTATTACTTCATTAGACAATATAACATTCCACTATTACTTCATTAGACAATATAACATTCTACTATTACTTCATTAGACAATATAACATTCTACTATTACTTCATTAGACAATATAACATTCTACTATTACTTCATTAGACAATATAACATTCTACTATTACTTCATTAGACAATATAACATTCTACTATTACTTCATTAGACAATATAACATTCTACTATTACTTCATTAGACAATATAACATTCTACTATTACTTCATTAGACAATATAACATTCTACTATTACTTCATTAGACAATATAACATTCCACTATTACTTCATTAGACAATATAACATTCCACTATTACTTCATTAGACAATATAACATTCCACTATTACTTCATTAGACAATATAACATTCTACTATTACTTCATTAGACAATATAACATTCTACTATTACTTCATTAGACAATATAACATTCTACTATTACTTCATTAGACAATATAACATTCTACTATTACTTCATTAGACAATATAACATTCTACTATTACTTCATTAGACAATATAACATTCTACTATTACTTCATTAGACAATATAACATTCTACTATTACTTCATTAGACAATATAACATTCTACTATTACTTCATTAGACAATATAACATTCTACTATTACTTCATTAGACAATATAACATTCTACTATTACTTCATTAGACAATATAACATTCTACTATTACTTCATTAGACAATATAACATTCTACTATTACTTCATTAGACAATATAACATTCTACTATTACTTCATTAGACAATATAACATTCTACTATTACTTCATTAGACAATATAACATTCTACTATTACTTCATTAGACAATATAACATTCTACTATTACTTCATTAGACAATATAACATTCTACTATTACTTCATTAGACAATATAACATTCTACTATTACTTCATTAGACAATATAACATTCTACTATTACTTCATTAGACAATATAACATTCTACTATTACTTCATTAGACAATATAACATTCTACTATTACTTCATTAGACAATATAACATTCTACTATTACTTCATTAGACAATATAACATTCTACTATTACTTCATTAGACAATATAACATTCTACTATTACTTCATTAGACAATATAACATTCTACTATTACTTCATTAGACAATATAACATTCTACTATTACTTCATTAGACAATATAACATTCTACTATTACTTCATTAGACAATATAACATTCTACTATTACTTCATTAGACAATATAACATTCTACTATTACTTCATTAGACAATATAACATTCTACTATTACTTCATTAGACAATATAACATTCTACTATTACTTCATTAGACAATATAACATTCTACTATTACTTCATTAGACAATATAACATTCTACTATTACTTCATTAGACAATATAACATTCTACTATTACTTCATTAGACAATATAACATTCTACTATTACTTCATTAGACAATATAACATTCTACTATTACTTCATTAGACAATATAACATTCTACTATTACTTCATTAGACAATATAACATTCTACTATTACTTCATTAGACAATATAACATTCTACTATTACTTCATTAGACAATATAACATTCTACTATTACTTCATTAGACAATATAACATTCTACTATTACTTCATTAGACAATATAACATTCTACTATTACTTCATTAGACAATATAACATTCTACTATTACTTCATTAGACAATATAACATTCTACTATTACTTCATTAGACAATATAACATTCTACTATTACTTCATTAGACAATATAACATTCTACTATTACTTCATTAGACAATATAACATTCTACTATTACTTCATTAGACAATATAACATTCTACTATTACTTCATTAGACAATATAACATTCTACTATTACTTCATTAGACAATATAACATTCTACTATTACTTCATTAGACAATATAACATTCTACTATTACTTCATTAGACAATATAACATTCTACTATTACTTCATTAGACAATATAACATTCTACTATTACTTCATTAGACAATATAACATTCTACTATTACTTCATTAGACAATATAACATTCTACTATTACTTCATTAGACAATATAACATTCTACTATTACTTCATTAGACAATATAACATTCTACTATTACTTCATTAGACAATATAACATTCTACTATTACTTCATTAGACAATATAACATTCTACTATTACTTCATTAGACAATATAACATTCTACTATTACTTCATTAGACAATATAACATTCTACTATTACTTCATTAGACAATATAACATTCTACTATTACTTCATTAGACAATATAACATTCTACTATTACTTCATTAGACAATATAACATTCTACTATTACTTCATTAGACAATATAACATTCTACTATTACTTCATTAGACAATATAACATTCTACTATTACTTCATTAGACAATATAACATTCTACTTTACTTCATTAGACAATATAACATTCTACTATTACTTCATTAGACAATATAACATTCTACTATTACTTCATTAGACAATATAACATTCTACTATTACTTCATTAGACAATATAACATTCTACTATTACTTCATTAGACAATATAACATTCTACTATTACTTCATTAGACAATATAACATTCCACTATTACTTCATTAGACAATATAACATTCTACTATTACTTCATTAGACAATATAACATTCTACTATTACTTCATTAGACAATATAACATTCTACTATTACTTCATTAGACAATATAACATTCTACTATTACTTCATTAGACAATATAACATTCTACTATTACTTCATTAGACAATATAACATTCACTATTACTTCATTAGACAATATAACATTCTACTATTACTTCATTAGACAATATAACATTCTACTATTACTTCATTAGACAATATAACATTCTACTATTACTTCATTAGACAATATAACATTCTACTATTACTTCATTAGACAATATAACATTCTACTATTACTTCATTAGACAATATAACATTCTACTATTACTTCATTAGACAATATAACATTCTACTATTACTTCATTAGACAATATAACATTCTACTATTACTTCATTAGACAATATAACATTCTACTATTACTTCATTAGACAATATAACATTCTACTATTACTTCATTAGACAATATAACATTCTACTATTACTTCATTAGACAATATAACATTCTACTATTACTTCATTAGACAATATAACATTCTACTATTACTTCATTAGACAATATAACATTCTACTATTACTTCATTAGACAATATAACATTCTACTATTACTTCATTAGACAATATAACATTCTACTATTACTTCATTAGACAATATAACATTCTACTATTACTTCATTAGACAATATAACATTCCACTATTACTTCATTAGACAATATAACATTCTACTATTACTTCATTAGACAATATAACATTCTACTATTACTTCATTAGACAATATAACATTCTACTATTACTTCATTAGACAATATAACATTCTACTATTACTTCATTAGACAATATAACATTCTACTATTACTTCATTAGACAATATAACATTCACTATTACTTCATTAGACAATATAACATTCTACTATTACTTCATTAGACAATATAACATTCTACTATTACTTCATTAGACAATATAACATTCTACTATTACTTCATTAGACAATATAACATTCTACTATTACTTCATTAGACAATATAACATTCTACTATTACTTCATTAGACAATATAACATTCTACTATTACTTCATTAGACAATATAACATTCTACTATTACTTCATTAGACAATATAACATTCTACTATTACTTCATTAGACAATATAACATTCTACTATTACTTCATTAGACAATATAACATTCTACTATTACTTCATTAGACAATATAACATTCTACTATTACTTCATTAGACAATATAACATTCTACTATTACTTCATTAGACAATATAACATTCTACTATTACTTCATTAGACAATATAACATTCTACTATTACTTCATTAGACAATATAACATTCTACTATTACTTCATTAGACAATATAACATTCTACTATTACTTCATTAGACAATATAACATTCTACTATTACTTCATTAGACAATATAACATTCTACTATTACTTCATTAGACAATATAACATTCTACTATTACTTCATTAGACAATATAACATTCTACTATTACTTCATTAGACAATATAACATTCTACTATTACTTCATTAGACAATATAACATTCTACTATTACTTCATTAGACAATATAACATTCTACTATTACTTCATTAGACAATATAACATTCTACTATTACTTCATTAGACAATATAACATTCTACTATTACTTCATTAGACAATATAACATTCTACTATTACTTCATTAGACAATATAACATTCTACTATTACTTCATTAGACAATATAACATTCTACTATTACTTCATTAGACAATATAACATTCTACTATTACTTCATTAGACAATATAACATTCTACTATTACTTCATTAGACAATATAACATTCTACTATTACTTCATTAGACAATATAACATTCTACTATTACTTCATTAGACAATATAACATTCTACTATTACTTCATTAGACAATATAACATTCTACTATTACTTCATTAGACAATATAACATTCTACTATTACTTCATTAGACAATATAACATTCTACTATTACTTCATTAGACAATATAACATTCTACTATTACTTCATTAGACAATATAACATTCTACTATTACTTCATTAGACAATATAACATTCTACTATTACTTCATTAGACAATATAACATTCTACTATTACTTCATTAGACAATATAACATTCTACTATTACTTCATTAGACAATATAACATTCTACTATTACTTCATTAGACAATATAACATTCTACTATTACTTCATTAGACAATATAACATTCTACTATTACTTCATTAGACAATATAACATTCTACTATTACTTCATTAGACAATATAACATTCTACTATTACTTCATTAGACAATATAACATTCTACTATTACTTCATTAGACAATATAACATTCTACTATTACTTCATTAGACAATATAACATTCTACTATTACTTCATTAGACAATATAACATTCTACTATTACTTCATTAGACAATATAACATTCTACTATTACTTCATTAGACAATATAACATTCTACTATTACTTCATTAGACAATATAACATTCTACTATTACTTCATTAGACAATATAACATTCTACTATTACTTCATTAGACAATATAACATTCCACTATTACTTCATTAGACAATATAACATTCCACTATTACTTCATTAGACAATATAACATTCCACTATTACTTCATTAGACAATATAACATTCCACTATTACTTCATTAGACAATATAACATTCCACTATTACTTCATTAGACAATATAACATTCCACTATTACTTCATTAGACAATATAACATTCTACTATTACTTCATTAGACAATATAACATTCTACTATTACTTCATTAGACAATATAACATTCTACTATTACTTCATTAGACAATATAACATTCTACTATTACTTCATTAGACAATATAACATTCTACTATTACTTCATTAGACAATATAACATTCTACTATTACTTCATTAGACAATATAACATTCTACTATTACTTCATTAGACAATATAACATTCTACTATTACTTCATTAGACAATATAACATTCTACTATTACTTCATTAGACAATATAACATTCTACTATTACTTCATTAGACAATATAACATTCTACTATTACTTCATTAGACAATATAACATTCTACTATTACTTCATTAGACAATATAACATTCTACTATTACTTCATTAGACAATATAACATTCTACTATTACTTCATTAGACAATATAACATTCTACTATTACTTCATTAGACAATATAACATTCTACTATTACTTCATTAGACAATATAACATTCTACTATTACTTCATTAGACAATATAACATTCTACTATTACTTCATTAGACAATATAACATTCTACTATTACTTCATTAGACAATATAACATTCTACTATTACTTCATTAGACAATATAACATTCTACTATTACTTCATTAGACAATATAACATTCTACTTTACTTCATTAGACAATATAACATTCTACTTCTACTTCATTAGACAATATAACATTCTACTATTACTTCATTAGACAATATAACATTCTACTATTACTTCATTAGACAATATAACATTCTACTATTACTTCATTAGACAATATAACATTCTACTATTACTTCATTAGACAATATAACATTCTACTATTACTTCATTAGACAATATAACATTCTACTATTACTTCATTAGACAATATAACATTCTACTATTACTTCATTAGACAATATAACATTCTACTATTACTTCATTAGACAATATAACATTCTACTATTACTTCATTAGACAATATAACATTCTACTATTACTTCATTAGACAATATAACATTCTACTATTACTTCATTAGACAATATAACATTCTACTATTACTTCATTAGACAATATAACATTCTACTATTACTTCATTAGACAATATAACATTCTACTATTACTTCATTAGACAATATAACATTCTACTATTACTTCATTAGACAATATAACATTCTACTATTACTTCATTAGACAATATAACATTCTACTATTACTTCATTAGACAATATAACATTCTACTATTACTTCATTAGACAATATAACATTCTACTATTACTTCATTAGACAATATAACATTCTACTATTACTTCATTAGACAATATAACATTCTACTATTACTTCATTAGACAATATAACATTCTACTATTACTTCATTAGACAATATAACATTCTACTATTACTTCATTAGACAATATAACATTCTACTATTACTTCATTAGACAATATAACATTCTACTATTACTTCATTAGACAATATAACATTCTACTATTACTTCATTAGACAATATAACATTCTACTATTACTTCATTAGACAATATAACATTCTACTATTACTTCATTAGACAATATAACATTCTACTATTACTTCATTAGACAATATAACATTCTACTATTACTTCATTAGACAATATAACATTCTACTATTACTTCATTAGACAATATAACATTCTACTATTACTTCATTAGACAATATAACATTCTACTATTACTTCATTAGACAATATAACATTCTACTATTACTTCATTAGACAATATAACATTCTACTATTACTTCATTAGACAATATAACATTCTACTATTACTTCATTAGACAATATAACATTCTACTATTACTTCATTAGACAATATAACATTCTACTATTACTTCATTAGACAATATAACATTCTACTATTACTTCATTAGACAATATAACATTCTACTATTACTTCATTAGACAATATAACATTCTACTATTACTTCATTAGACAATATAACATTCTACTATTACTTCATTAGACAATATAACATTCTACTATTACTTCATTAGACAATATAACATTCTACTATTACTTCATTAGACAATATAACATTCTACTATTACTTCATTAGACAATATAACATTCTACTATTACTTCATTAGACAATATAACATTCTACTATTACTTCATTAGACAATATAACATTCTACTATTACTTCATTAGACAATATAACATTCTACTATTACTTCATTAGACAATATAACATTCTACTATTACTTCATTAGACAATATAACATTCTACTATTACTTCATTAGACAATATAACATTCTACTATTACTTCATTAGACAATATAACATTCTACTATTACTTCATTAGACAATATAACATTCTACTATTACTTCATTAGACAATATAACATTCTACTATTACTTCATTAGACAATATAACATTCTACTATTACTTCATTAGACAATATAACATTCTACTATTACTTCATTAGACAATATAACATTCTACTATTACTTCATTAGACAATATAACATTCTACTATTACTTCATTAGACAATATAACATTCTACTATTACTTCATTAGACAATATAACATTCTACTATTACTTCATTAGACAATATAACATTCTACTATTACTTCATTAGACAATATAACATTCTACTATTACTTCATTAGACAATATAACATTCTACTATTACTTCATTAGACAATATAACATTCTACTATTACTTCATTAGACAATATAACATTCTACTATTACTTCATTAGACAATATAACATTCTACTATTACTTCATTAGACAATATAACATTCTACTATTACTTCATTAGACAATATAACATTCTACTATTACTTCATTAGACAATATAACATTCTACTATTACTTCATTAGACAATATAACATTCTACTATTACTTCATTAGACAATATAACATTCTACTATTACTTCATTAGACAATATAACATTCTACTATTACTTCATTAGACAATATAACATTCTACTATTACTTCATTAGACAATATAACATTCTACTATTACTTCATTAGACAATATAACATTCTACTATTACTTCATTAGACAATATAACATTCTACTATTACTTCATTAGACAATATAACATTCTACTATTACTTCATTAGACAATATAACATTCTACTATTACTTCATTAGACAATATAACATTCTACTATTACTTCATTAGACAATATAACATTCTACTATTACTTCATTAGACAATATAACATTCTACTATTACTTCATTAGACAATATAACATTCTACTATTACTTCATTAGACAATATAACATTCTACTATTACTTCATTAGACAATATAACATTCTACTATTACTTCATTAGACAATATAACATTCTACTATTACTTCATTAGACAATATAACATTCTACTATTACTTCATTAGACAATATAACATTCTACTATTACTTCATTAGACAATATAACATTCTACTATTACTTCATTAGACAATATAACATTCTACTATTACTTCATTAGACAATATAACATTCTACTATTACTTCATTAGACAATATAACATTCTACTATTACTTCATTAGACAATATAACATTCTACTATTACTTCATTAGACAATATAACATTCTACTATTACTTCATTAGACAATATAACATTCTACTATTACTTCATTAGACAATATAACATTCTACTATTACTTCATTAGACAATATAACATTCTACTATTACTTCATTAGACAATATAACATTCTACTATTACTTCATTAGACAATATAACATTCCACTATTACTTCATTAGACAATATAACATTCCACTATTACTTCATTAGACAATATAACATTCTACTATTACTTCATTAGACAATATAACATTCTACTATTACTTCATTAGACAATATAACATTCTACTATTACTTCATTAGACAATATAACATTCTACTATTACTTCATTAGACAATATAACATTCTACTATTACTTCATTAGACAATATAACATTCTACTATTACTTCATTAGACAATATAACATTCTACTATTACTTCATTAGACAATATAACATTCTACTATTACTTCATTAGACAATATAACATTCTACTATTACTTCATTAGACAATATAACATTCTACTATTACTTCATTAGACAATATAACATTCTACTATTACTTCATTAGACAATATAACATTCTACTATTACTTCATTAGACAATATAACATTCTACTATTACTTCATTAGACAATATAACATTCTACTATTACTTCATTAGACAATATAACATTCTACTATTACTTCATTAGACAATATAACATTCTACTATTACTTCATTAGACAATATAACATTCTACTATTACTTCATTAGACAATATAACATTCTACTATTACTTCATTAGACAATATAACATTCTACTATTACTTCATTAGACAATATAACATTCTACTATTACTTCATTAGACAATATAACATTCTACTATTACTTCATTAGACAATATAACATTCCACTATTACTTCATTAGACAATATAACATTCTACTATTACTTCATTAGACAATATAACATTCTACTATTACTTCATTAGACAATATAACATTCTACTATTACTTCATTAGACAATATAACATTCTACTATTACTTCATTAGACAATATAACATTCTACTATTACTTCATTAGACAATATAACATTCTACTATTACTTCATTAGACAATATAACATTCTACTATTACTTCATTAGACAATATAACATTCTACTATTACTTCATTAGACAATATAACATTCCACTATTACTTCATTAGACAATATAACATTCTACTATTACTTCATTAGACAATATAACATTCTACTATTACTTCATTAGACAATATAACATTCTACTATTACTTCATTAGACAATATAACATTCTACTATTACTTCATTAGACAATATAACATTCCACTATTACTTCATTAGACAATATAACATTCACTATTACTTCATTAGACAATATAACATTCCACTATTACTTCATTAGACAATATAACATTCTACTATTACTTCATTAGACAATATAACATTCTACTATTACTTCATTAGACAATATAACATTCCACTATTACTTCATTAGACAATATAACATTCTACTATTACTTCATTAGACAATATAACATTCTACTATTACTTCATTAGACAATATAACATTCTACTATTACTTCATTAGACAATATAACATTCCACTATTACTTCATTAGACAATATAACATTCTACTATTACTTCATTAGACAATATAACATTCCACTATTACTTCATTAGACAATATAACATTCTACTATTACTTCATTAGACAATATAACATTCTACTATTACTTCATTAGACAATATAACATTCTACTATTACTTCATTAGACAATATAACATTCTACTATTACTTCATTAGACAATATAACATTCTACTATTACTTCATTAGACAATATAACATTCTACTATTACTTCATTAGACAATATAACATTCTACTATTACTTCATTAGACAATATAACATTCTACTATTACTTCATTAGACAATATAACATTCTACTATTACTTCATTAGACAATATAACATTCTACTATTACTTCATTAGACAATATAACATTCTACTATTACTTCATTAGACAATATAACATTCCACTTTTACTTCATTAGACAATATAACATTCTACTATTACTTAATCGCACTTGACGATGCCCATCTCCAGGCACTTCGATCTACGTTTTTAAAATTTCGCAACAAATTTTCTATCCTCCCACACCCCCCACCCCGCAATTAACTGATGTAATTAACATTTTCACGCGTCAATCACCTAAGATCTCTGCCTCCCCCCAACACACACACACACTGCCTCTCCAACCACACCCTGAGAGAATAATCACAGAGCTGAGCTACAACATCATGATTATATGATTATAGTACTGGAATTCTTTCACAACTGCCAGTCATTTAAGTTGTGAGATATTTAGACTAATGTTGGAACTCTTGTACTTAATTCAACCCACTCTCAGCAGTTGAAGTATCGGTGTATTTTTAATGTATTTTTAATGTATTTTTTTCTTCAAACAATTAAATTTCTCAAATAGTATTATTTGATGGATTTTTCAGCTTGGATAATTCGTATGTTAATCGTATTGTGGAGTGGACATAAAAATTAATGTTGGATAAAGTTAACATTTTGAGACTCGACGCTACAGTCCAATCCACCCACCCACCACCCAGCCACCACCCACAACACACCGAAGGCTCTAGAGTGTCGAGTCTAAAATAGTCTAGATGATATACTACCAACTGATGATGTGCCATCTTTAGATGACCCGGTGACTTTGTTCTCACGACTTGAATTTAATGGCAATGACGTGTCTCTAAATGGTTCGATAAACTGCATCGAGTCACGTGATTTTATTTCTCAAACGATTTATTACTCACAAAAGACACGTTTCAAAATTCCAAGAAGTTGACATAATTTTTTTGTCATAGAATTTTCGCATCAGGTTTTAAACACAATTTCCTTTGGGAATTGCATTTATAAATTTGAAATTTCTGTGCACTGTTCAAGCTTACACATGCAACTCCTCCTGAACCATAACAGATAGAGGGTTCAGTTCTTTTGCATATATGCTAAGGGGGTCCCAAGGATGTGCAACGGCCAAAAAAATACCGAAAAGTTTTACTGCATTCCCTGGAAAATAATTTAAAAAACGAAAAAATATCAGTATTTTGTCCATTTCTCGCCAACCATAACATCTATTGGGTTGAAACAAACGCCAAACAATAGCTAATAATATTTAGAACAATGTTGGAGGAGGCATTTTTGAAAAATATCTTTTAATGGTACACCCGTAATTTTAGCAGCAATTTGTAGATAGCAATTGTTTTGTTTAGTTTCAAACTTATTGATTTGAAATGACTTTTAATGCCATCTAGATTCTAGAATGATAATTAATGGTATTTTCCCGGTTTGTGGATGCTTATGTTAGATTGTTGCGCGGTGCGCATTATATTGAAACATTCTTGGTGTGATGTATCGTGAGGGGATATGACGTTATATTGTGTTTAATTTCAGAATTAACTATTTGAATCTAATTTTAATGTAATCTAGAATGATTTCCGGTGAATAAAAAAAATCGGAAATTCTTTGTTGGAAATTGCGTTTAAATACTCATTCGAGTTTTTATTACTTGTTTTAATGATATATTACAGTTACAGACCTCCTTCTGTCACTGGGGAGCATTCATCTTAGTCCGTTATGTTTTATATTGACAATCTTACAACACAATGTCGTGTTATTGCACCTAAATTATCATATCTTATCTGTTACAGGCGCTCCTTCTATCTATAAAGAAGATTATTGCGCCCTGCGCTTATCCATGTTTGTGTCTAGTCTTCCATTTTTATTAGAGTTTTAAATGTTGACTTACACATGATTCCAACTATAATACACTGACTTACACATAACTATTTGGAATCTCAGGTTCCTTACATCACTGGCTCCAAGACTTCCTTTTGGGCAGGGAGCAAACTGTAATAATTAATGGATCTAAATCTGCACCAATAAAGGTTAACTCAGGAGTTCCCCAAGGAACTGTGCTAGGTCCCTTACTCTTTTTAATTTATATAAATGATTTACCCAACAACATCTCAACAGGTAAAAAAATTAGGTTATTTGCTGATGATTGTATAATCTATAGAACAATTAAATCAGAACAAGATAGCAAAATTTTACAAAAAGACTTAGATGAATTGATAAAATGGGAAACTAACTGGAGTATGTCTTTCCACCGAGAAAAGTGTCAACTGTTAAGAGTAACAAAGAAAAAGAAACAAATAAATTCAAAATATTACATTCATGGAAAAGAACTGACCCAAACTAAAGATGTAAAATACTTAGGAGTCTTAATAAATGATAAACTATCATGGAATCCCCATGTCAATGAAGTTATTAAAAAATCAAACAAAACCTTAGGCTTTATAAAAAGAAAATTTAACAAATGTAATAGAGATATAAAACTAAAATGCTACCTCACTTTGGTGAGACCTGTACTAGAATATGCATCTTCTGTATGGGACCCATCCACCAAAGAAAACATTGATAAACTAGAACAAATTCAAAAAAGAGCTGCCAGATTCATTACTGGAGAATATTCAAAACTGACAAGAATAACACCATTAGTTAAATCATTAAACCTTCAAACACTAGAGGATAGAAGAACCAAGAGCAAAGAATTAATCATACATAAAGCAATTAATTCTAATTTAGAAATACAACACAAAGATAACTTAATACAACCCTCAGATAGACATAAGGATAAAAACACCTTTCTTATTCCGTATGCAAGAACAAACACATACAAGTTTTCCTTCTTCCCGTCCGGAATTCGGGCGTGGAATGGGTTGCCTGAAGAATCAAGGAAAACCAACACTTTATCAACATTTAAATCTCTAATAAAAATGCAGGACTAAACACAAACCATAGATACGCGTAGGACGCAATAATCTTATGTATAGAAGGAGCGTCTGTAAACAGATAAGATAAGATAAGACTCCACCTATAATACACTGCCTTACACATGACTCCACCTGACTTACACATGACTCCACCTGACTTACACATGACTCCATCTGACTTTCACATGACTCCCTCTGACTTACACATGACTCCATCTGACTTACACATAACTCCATCTGACTTCCACATGACTCCATATGACTTATACATGACTACATCTGACTTACACATGACTCCATCTGACTTCCACATGACTCCATATGACTTATACATGACTACATCTGACTTACACATAACTTCACATGACTCCACCTGACTTACACATGACTCCACCTGACTTACACATCTCCATCTGACTAACACATGACTCCATCTGACTTACACATGACTCCACCTGACTTACACATCTCCATCTGACTTACACAGTCACTCCATCTGACTTACACCTGACTTACACGTGACTCCATCTGACTTACACATGACTCCATCTGACTTACACATGACTCCATCTGACTTCCACATGACTCCATATGACTTATACATGACTACATCTGACTTACACATAACTTCACATGACTCCACCTGACTTACACATGACTCCACCTGACGTACACATCTCCATCTGACTTACACAGTCACTCCATCTGACTTACACCTGACTTACACATGACTCCATCTGACTTACACATCTCCATCTGACTTACACATGACTCCATCTGAATTTCACATGACTCCATCTGACTTACACATGACTCCACCAGACTTTCACATGACTCCATCTGACTTACACATGACTCCATCTGACTTAAACATGACTCCACCTTACTAACACATAACTTCACCTAATTTACACCTGACTTACACCTGACTCCAACTATATTACACCTGTCCTACACCTACACTTGACTCATACCTAAATTAAACATGACTTGATAATAACGAGACAATGTAAGTAACATTCAGGAGCAGACGTATATGGTATTTAAGATAGTGTTATAAAATGTTTGTTTTATTTTGTTAAAATAGTTCACGTATACTCATTCCAAAAATGGATTTTAACCTTAAATGGATGGAGCATGTTTTTGGTTACCTGCGTGACCATTTTCATGGTTGAATCACCACACGGAATAACAGAGACCATGTTTGGTTAAATCTTTGATGTGTTTACCAACGGAAACTAGTCACAGCGGAGACGGATCACTGGGGGATGGGGTGGGGGGGGGGTAGAGAATTGTTCCCGAGCTTGGCAGTGGCATCATGGGGGTAGGGCATAACGGGTAGGGCATCGTAGGGTAGGGCATCGTAGGGTAGGGCATCGTAGGGTAGGGCATCGTAGGGTAGGGCATCGTAGGGTAGGGCATCGTAGGGTAGGGCATCATGGGGTTAGGGCAACACGGAGGTAGTGATCTGCCAGAACATAAGAAATAAATTTTGTAAGGGAATTGTCGTTTAGAAGGTTGTAATTACTTCTGTTGGTTGATACAGGGGTACCTCACATTAACGAACACAATCCGTTCCAGCAGTGCGTTCGTTAAGTGAGGAGTTCGCTAAGCGAAACGCGATTTCCAATAGACGTCCGTGGGAGATGAATTAGTTGGTTTCAGGCCATCACAAATTTCAACAAAAATATGAAAATAAAAAAACCCATAAAAAACCAAGTGTTTGACTATAAATCCTTTATGTACGAGAAGTAACTAAAAGTATGTTCATTATAATACGCAGCGAAAGACCATCCAAAAATACACAATTGTAGTTGTGTCGTAAAACATGTTTAACATAATGCGCACCGATCAGGAATATGCTTATAAAAATTGTTGTCAATAAAATACGCACCTTATTGCGCGACAGAAAGGTTGTTCAATATAATACGCACCGCGACCCTCTATCTCAAAAAATAACATGATACATAGGAATAAATAAAATAATCTAAAAATTCAATAATTTAATTACAGTACATGCGATCGATCTGAAATTTTGATACATAGTTTTTATCATCGCCACCAAACTGCCTGCTAAATTTCAGCTCGCTAGCTTACGAGGAAGGGGGTTAAAAATCGATCCAAAGTTTTGGCGACCGACAATCAAGCAATCAAAGGTTCAAACAACCAGACACCACGAGTTAATATAAAGGATTTTAAAAAGGGACAGTCAGTGTTCAGAGGCAAGTAAAGTGTTATTAGACAATCACCTATCAGAGTAAGGTGTTGTTGTATGTTGGAGGTGGGATGAGGAGGACATACACACTTATTTACAGTTTTCACAAACAAACATTTCCAGTCTAGTTTTTAGTTGCTGTCCGAGTCATAGCTGGAATTGTCCACCTCCAACAGCGGGCGCAGACGGGCTGGGATGCTCTGTCCTTCAGTGACCTATTGTTGAGTGGAAGGACCAGAAGAAAAAAAAAGAGACAAGAAACTTGAAAAAAAAAGCAATGAACTTGTCGTGACTGTTCGTTAGAATGGCCAAGACCGACTGGCCGCGTTGTCGGCCATTTTATGAGCGGTCGCTGGTGCCAAAGGTCGTTTGTGCCAAAGGTCCTTGGTGCCAAAGGTCGTTGGTGCCAAAGGTCGTTGGTGCCAAAGGTCGTTGGTGCCAAAGGTCTTTTGTGCCAAAGGTCGTTGTGCCAAAGGTCATTGGTGCCAAAGGTCGTTGGTGCCAAAGGTCGTTTGTGCCAAAGGTCGTTTGTGCCAAAGGTCATTGGTGCCAAAGGTCGTTTGTGCCAAAGGTCGTTTATGACAAATTTGTATAGTAGCTGTTCTGTATGACAAACTTGTATAATAGCTGTTCTGTATGAAAAACTTGTATAGTGGCTGTTCTGTATGGAAAACTTGTATTGTAGCTGTTCTGTATGGAAAACTTGTATAGTGGCTGTTCTGTATGGAAAACGTATTTTAGTCACTCTCCTATGTAATAAACTTGTAAACCTTATCTTTTACAGACGCTCCTTCTATACTCGATGAAAATAGGTATAGTCTCTAGAAATGTTTTTTTTAAAGTAGTTGCTCTGTGTGATAAAATTGTATACATGTTTTGACAAAGTATTTTATGCAAATCTAAACGTATATTTTTAATGTTAGAATTTATACATTAATTTAGATGATATCAGCATAGGCATAGGTAAAATGTGTCAGTTTACTTACCATCCTTTTCCATACTTAGGACTTAGCCCAAGTATAAAATGAATCTATGTTTTTTAATCAATTCTTTTTTTTAAACCCACCAGCCTAGGAGGGAGGGCTTAGGTGGTAAACTTATAAATTGCTTGATGGTTAAGTTAGACCTTGTTTTGATGGTTAAGTTAGATCTTGTTTGGATGGTTAAGTTAGACCTTGTTTGGATGGTTAAGTAAGACCTTGTTTGGGTAGTTAAGTTAGAGCTTGTTTGTATGGTTAAGTTAGACCTTGTTTGGATGGTTAAGTTAGACCTTGTTTGGATGGTTAAGTTAGACCTTGTTTGGATGGTTAAGTTAGACCTTATTTGGATGGTTAAGTTAGACCTTGTTTGGATGGTTAAGTTAGACCTTGTTTGGATGGTTAAGTTAGACCTTGTTTGGAGGGTTAAGTATTTTAAACCTTGTTTGGGTGGTTAATTTATATATTGTTAAGATGGTTAAGTTATATATTGCTTGGATGGTTAAGTTAGATATTTTTTTAGTCCTCAACCTGTGTGGTCTTAACTTATGTCTTGGATTTATTGTGTTCTATTTAAAATACTGTGCATTGCCTTAGCCAACCACTCGGCTACATATGAAATGCCCAATTTATTTTTAAGTGTGTAGGAGCGCTAACGTGCTGTTTCCCGTCTGAAACATCTTACATCGTTGTGATGCACAAAATCTTTGTATTGTCTCTGGATGTCAAAAAGTAACTGCTGAAACTGGCGGTGAAACAAGGCTTTAGAGCGACTAGACTTTATAGCTTTTATCTAAGGTGTTTGTCACAAAGAACTTGTTGGTAAATAATACAGTGAATTTTAAATCTTCGACAGCTGTAATAGAAATTTATAGGTCAGTCAAGAGAGAAGTCTTTAACACACTGTGGTCTGGCTAACAACTGTCTTTAATCACTATATACAATTCACTGTGATCAACTGTACAATCAACTACCTAAGCAGCTCGCATGCAATCAAACCCGGTTGCCTCTTGAACCGTACCTTTATAGCCAGCTATTCCTCCAAGTCCATGACCATGCACGCTTACAGTTCACATCACAAACCACGTGTTTCATACTAGGTCACGTCCTTGTATTCTCATACAATGTAAACACAACAATACGTCTCTCACAACAGCCTCTTCGCTGACTTTGTTACAGACAAGGTTTGGTAGTTAACTGTGCTCACCAATCATGGCAGTGGCACCATCCGTAATAAATAAAGATATTTTTTTCTAGGTAATTTAACGTCATTAAAAGCAGAACAAACAGAAGCAACTAAATTTATCCCCTTTGTTCGGTCTTAAAGACTGAAAGTCTAGTAATTAGTAAACAATAAAATGTTATCGATTTTTGTCACCTTTTGAGTTACTCAAAACAGTAAATAAATTTGAATTTTTAAAATAAATGTATTGTAGTTACTTTAATAATACGTCCGTCAATTAGTTATTTAGGATGAGGCCGCGGACCAGTTAAAATTGCTTCGCGGGCCGGTTTTCATCCGCGGGCCGGACTTTGGAAACCCCTGTTTTACAACCAGTGAAGCTTTAAAATTATATTAAAGGATAATGAGTGGGAATGGCAAAAAATATGATTGTTATGAATTTGAAAAGAAAAAAAAGGATGCACTAGTTTTAATCTCTGCAACAGCAGAAAGGTCTTCTTGAATAATTTTGTTTTGTAACTCGAAATTATTTAGTTAAGCTTTTTAAAACATTTGTATTTAATAACTTGACAGCTGACTTCCGGAAACAATTGTTATTGTTGGTAAAACAATGTATTGGCAATTGGCAATATGTAGGCACAATCAGGAGTAAAGAATAGTGCCTAAACTTTTAATTGTATACACAAGTTTAAAGTTCTTTAATATTTTTTTAAAAAATGGAGGATAGGGAAGCAATGAAGTTTTTGGAAACAAGTGCAGCAACCGTAAAAATGACAAGTGGTGTGCCGTTCACTGGCAAAAATTCATTAAACTCTTCCGATTCGGAGAGCAACAGTGATGATGAAGTTGCTACTTCTACTTCTAGGCCCAAAAATGATGTAGCAACAAAATGGAACACAGAATTATTGAATAAATCCAGTTGGTCCGATAGAAACACATCTGTGGATAATAATAGGGATTTATCTGGGGGTGCATTAGCCAATGGTCAAACTCAAATATTAAATGGATTGAATGGTCCGATTCTAGTTGGGGGTAATGGCAATGCACTCTCTTTAAACAGTAAATTAAACCCAAGAGAACAAATACATCCATATTATCCAGTTGAACCAAAAAATAAAGATATAGATAATAGAATTGAAGACAAAGAAAACATGAGAAATTTAAAGAGAAGAGGTGTAACTGACATGACACAAGTGGTAAATAACTCCAATTTTATTACTTATGAAATACAAAAAAAAAGTAATAAAAATTCAGAGCACTCTGATATCAATACACTGACAACAAATCAAAATTTAACAGAATTACCATCCCATAAAATGTTGGACCATAAGTCTAAGTCCAAGATCGATGCCAGTAAACAAAAGACAGTTTACATTCCCCAAAAATATTATTGGACCACAAAGAATGATCCTCAGCCTCATTCATATAGTTCATCTTCTGGCAATTCTTTGGATTATGTTGCTGATAAGTTATCACTCTCACCAAAAGATCATAGTCTTTCTCCAAGATTATCACGTTCTCTGGAAAATAATCAGGTTTGAGTTTGGTTCTATTTATATTTATCTTTTTTGTGTGTGTGCAAACATTGCATAAATTTGTTCTTCTTCGATTTGCTTAATATTTATAATTGTCAATATATCTAATTCAGGAAGTGTAGATCATGTAGGGATTCCTTGACGTTCAAGTGTTAATTTTTAAGAAGTGATTGGGTAAGCTCAGATGAGCACTTTGATGTGCAATGAATTTCAACACTTAGTATAAACACCATTTTTTAAAGTTAAAACACAATTTACATAAGATTCAAACTTATTTCAAGTCATTTTAAAACTTATGATAAATGTCCATAATTGATTGCTGTGCTTGGTATGTACTATGCTGCACTTAAGACTACACTTTTAAAACATATGATGTGAGCAGGTCTTAAAATATGATCAAAATATGGGTGAGACTGCAATCAGGCTTATAGATAAATAGATATATGTTATTCAAACACAAACATGGTATGTATGGGTCACAGAACAGGCCCATACTGTTTGAATAACACATATCTATATATGCCCAGAGAACAACGTACCCTACCCATCTCTTGCCATTGATCTTGTTCTTTCAAAATAAGTCAAAAATTCTTTTTCAGCAAGAATATTTCATTTTAACAGAAACATGTTCTTTTGCTTTTAGTATACAAATTTCGTTACATTAATTAAGCATTATTTAGTTTAAATAATCAAACATTTGTATTCTCATTATAATTTCTATTTAAAATATGATATGTTTCTCTGTCTTTTCCCTATCAGATTAGACCATCTGAACCGAATTTTACCTCACCACCTGTTAGAGCTATATCTCAATCAGAAGTTATTTTGCGAGAGCGATACTCTCAGAGCAGAATTAACCCTTTTAATAAGTACAGTGATCTCCATGTAGATGAGGACTATTTTTCTGACAGCTTTTTCAAGGCAGAAAGAAATTCTACCAAATCTTGTGAGTTGAATATGAAGAAAATATTTGTAACAATTTTAAACTTTAATATTTGGGCGCTTTAATATATATTTTTAAAAAGTTGTAAAACCTCTTGAATACAAACTAGAATTGGTCACCAAATTCAGTCATGCAACTCTTCTTGAGTTTTGTTGAGGAGTTAAAAAAAATAAATTCATTCACAAACTGTGATCAACATGTGAAGGATTTACACCTATGCCAAAGACATATTAGCAATGTCTGAATTTTAGAGTATAAAGTGATATCAGTTTAGAAAAGCTGACTCCAACATCTATTTATATAATATTACCTTTTTTCTTTTAAACAAAAAAGTTATTTAATTTTAAAGATAGTTTATATGTGTTATAAATAAATGAAACTTCACGGCTTTTTGTATTTAAAATCTTTGCTTGTATTAAAGTATTTCTTTTAATGAAATAAAAGATACCATTTGAGACATCACTTGCTATTTGCTTTTATTGGTAGCATCAGTTAAGACTGTGGCCAGCTGGTCTTAAACATTGTTAACCCTTCTGATACCAGGTGCGACTTTGTTCATCAGCTGAATCGTTTCCCTGTGTCCTGAGCGCGTAAATTTGCCACATAGACGGTTATCGGATATGAACACAAAAAGAGGATATGGCCTTTCACCGCAGTCCCGGTCAGAATATTAAGCCGTTAGGGGAATAGTGAAATTTAATTTTGCTTTTTAAATTATGAAAATTGACCAATAAATGAATTTTCTGTGCGGATCTGCTTCGTTGTTGCCTAGCACTGTTGTTAATGGTACTCACGCACACTCGATAAAACCGATTATATTTTTATTGAGTTAAACTTGTTTTAGTATACAACAAATTTTTTAAATTAAGAATTAATAATATATTTTATTATTATTATCATTTGTCATTGATTTCACCCCTAGAAATAGCAGCTTCAAGGTTTTTCTTATTCATCTTAATTTCTAAAATCTATTTTTAGAATATTTTTTATCATCATAAATTTAATGTATTGATTAACATAAGAAAAGTGTAAACCAAAAAACAACAGTTTTGTCAACATCCATTTCTACACAGATAATGTTCTTGACTCTGTTATCAATTGTTTCAAACAAAAAAATTAAAAGATAATTTACAAGCCTATCAAATTTTGACTCGTTCCAAAATAATGTCTGGGCCAGGGGAAATAATTATCAAAATAATGTCTGTGCCAGGGGGAATAATTAGCAAAATAATGTCTGGGCCAGGGGGAATAATTAGCAAAATAATGTCTGGGCCAGGGGGAATAATTAGCAAAATAATGTCTGGGCCAGGGGGAATAATTAGCAAAATAATGTCTACGCCAGGGGGAATAATTAGCAAAATAATATCTGATACCAGAAGGGTTAAAACATAATATTTTAATATCAAGTTATTTTTATTGTTTATTATTTTATACCAGCGTCAGTTTCTCAGGAAGGGGACTGGTGGCATGAAGCGAATAGGTCAGATGTTTCCTTTGCTGATCTTGGTCTATCTGAAGACCACTTCTCCCACCCACAGGTCAGTTAGTTAAGAGAATGGGACTTCTTGTTTCCAATATGTCACTTCCAGGGTTCCTACAGACTTCTGGGATTCCAGGATCTCCTGGAAATCTGGAATTTGAAAAAAATAAAAATAAGCCTGGGAAAATCCTGGAATTACAATATTTCTATTGAAATATCCTGAAATTTTATTTTTACTGAGTCTGGAGTTGGAAAACTCATGGTTCACTATTCATTTTGTTCTTTCTTTTCTCACACCCAAATATTAATAATAGTTTTTGAGCTTATAATCCTTAATTTTCCTGGAATTTTCCATTTTCTTCTATGACAAGCCTTGAGGAAAACTGTGGAAATTTGATTTTTAATGTTGCTCACTACATGCTGTTGATTAATCTTGGTGTAAATAGCACTTATGTTTTAGAGTCAGTATGTACCCTGGGTGTCATTGATAGTGAAAAATGTCTGCAGTGTAGATAATGGCTACGATGCTAGAATAATGCATTTAATAAATTAAAAACGTAAGTTCTCACGAAAAAATTAAATTTCGCTTTGAAATAATATACGTGTAGAAACTGCAGGATTACCGACATCTGTGTTGTGAGTGTGGACCAATGACATCTGTGGTGTGAGTGTGGACCAATGACATCTGTGTAGTGAGTGTGGACCAATGACATCTGTGGTGTGGGTGTGGACCAATGACATCTGTGGTGTGAGTGTGGACCAATGACATCTGTGTAGTGAGAGCAGGGTGGACAAGAAAGATCCACTCTTTGATATGTGGTTTAGTTTGCCCTGAAGGGTGAAAGCAAGAATTGAATGAATGACATGTTTTTGACAGGTACACTTTGGGCTAGTATTGAATGAATGACATGTTTTTGACAGGTACACTTTGGGCTAGTATTGAATGAATGACATGTTTTTGACAGGGACACTTTGGGCTAGTATTGAATGAATGACATGTTTTTGACAGGGATACTTTGGGCTAGTATTGAATGAATGACATGTTTTTGACAGGGACACTTTGGGCTAGTATTGAATGAATGACATATTTTTGACAGGGGCACTTTGGGCTAGTATTGAATGAATGACATATTTTTGACAGGGACACTTTGGGCTAGTATTGAATGAATGACATGTTTTTGACAGGGGCACTTTGGGCTAGTATTGAATGAATGACATGTTTTTGACAGGTACACTTTGGGCTAGTATTGAATGAATGACATGTTTTTGACAGGGACACTTTGGGCTAGTATTGAATGAATGACATATTTTTGAGAGGGGCGCTTCGGGCTAGTATTGAATGAATGACATGTTTTTGACAGGGACACTTTGGGCTAGTATTGAATGAATGACATGTTTTTGACAGGGACACTTTGGGCTAGTATTGAATGAATGACATGTTTTTGACAGGGACACTTTGGGCTAGTATTGAATGAATGACATGTTTTTGACAGGGACACTTTGGGCTAGTATTGAATGAATGACATGTTTTTGACAGGGACACTTTGGGCTAGTATTGAATGAATGACATATTTTTGACAGGGGCACTTTGGGCTAGTATTGAATGAATGACATATTTTTGACAGGGACACTTTGGGCTAGCATTGAATGAATGACATATTTTTGACAGGGACACTTCGGGCTGAGTGGCTCGGAAGAGTTGGAGCTCGCCATCGACAACTGCAAGGAGTTGATAAAAGAAGCTCAGCACGGTTCAGACAAACAGAAGAACCTTGTGATGAAACTTGTTCAACTTAGGATAAAACTTCAGGAAGTCAAGGTAACATTTAGAGTTCAATGTGGGCCTTTCAAAGATTACTTTAAGATTTTAGCACCTTGTTACTTGTTACACTGGGAGGAAAAAACAAAAAAAAACACCACAATTTTAAGAAAAACATCATTTATATTATGCAATGTCCTTTAATGCATCATTCTCAATTGCAAGGATTATATTAAAACCTTTCAAATCTCAATTAATCATAAAACAGACACTCACTCTATTGGATGTGTTCACATAAGTTTGTGTTGCATTATCTCATACAGATGACATTATCTCATTATATTTCTCTGTCACTTAGACTCTGTTTTATTTCATTTTAGCTTCAAATTTTAGATTTTAAAAATAAATAAAAATAAAAGCTTTCAATAATTGGGATTTACCCGAACTCCCGACTCTTTGCTGCATTTTTGGGGGAAATGAAAATCACCAGTTTATTGATTTTTCTTAATGGTAACAGCTGGATGGGGTTGTTATGCTTAGGACAATTTTAACTTAAAGTAAAGAAAAGACAACATAATAATAAAAGTTGTTGGAAACTTAGTCCTTACTGTATATCATTTTGTGAAACAGAAGCAAGTCACAGCTGCTAAGGTAAATTAGTGCAAGACTTAAAACTATTCTTCCACTATGGACTGTACAAAAAACACCCAGGTTTGTGGTGAAACTTTAAAAAATACTTTAGCTTTATGAAGGAGACAGACAAACATTGTTTGTTTCATTTAGTAAAATGACGTGTGTTAAATTGATGACAGACAAACATTGTTTGTTTCATTTAGTAAAATGACGTGTGTTAAATTGATGACAGACAAACATTGTTTGTTTCATTTAGCAAAAGGACGTGTGTTAAATTGATGACAGACAAACATTGTTTGTTTCATTTAGTAAAATGACGTGTGTTAAATTGATGACAGACAAACATTGTTTGTTTCATTTAGCAAAAGGACGTGTGTTAAATTGATGACAGACAAACATTGTTTGTTTCATTTAGTAAAATGACGTGTGTTAAATTGATGACAGACAAACATTGTTTGTTTCATTTAGCAAAAGGACGTGTGTTAAATTGATGACAGACAAACATTGTTTGTTTCATTTAGCAAAAGGACGTGTGTTAAATTGATGACAGACAAACATTGTTTGTTTCATTTAGCAAAAGGACGTGTGTTAAATTGATGACAGACAAACATTGTTTGTTTCATTTAGCAAAAGGACGTGTGTTAAATTGATGACAGACAAACATTGTTTGTTTCATTTAGTAAAATGACGTGTGTTAAATTGATGACAGACAAACATTGTTTGTTTCATTTAGTAAAAGGACGTGTGTTAAATTGATGACAGACAAACATTGTTTGTTTCATTTAGTAAAAGGACGTGTGTTAAATTGATGACATACAAACATTGTTTGTTTCATTTAGTAAAAGGACGTGTGTTAAATTGATGACAGACAAACATTGTTTGTTTCATTTAGCAAAAGGACGTGTGTTAAATTGATGACAGACAAACATTTTTTGTTTCATTTAGCAAAAGGACGTGTGTTAAATTGATGACAGACAAACATTGTTTGTTTCATTTAGTAAAATGACGTGTGTTAAATTGATGACAGACAAACATTGTTTGTTTCATTTAGCAAAAGGACGTGTGTTAAATTGATGACAGACAAACATTGTTTGTTTCATTTAGTAAAATGACGTGTGTTAAATTGATGACAGACAAACATTGTTTGTTTCATTTAGCAAAAGGACGTGTGTTAAATTGATGACAGACAAACATTGTTTGTTTCATTTAGCAAAAGGATGTGTGTTAAATTGATGACAGACAAACATTGTTTGTTTCATTTAGTAAAATGACGTGTGTTAAATTGATGACAGACAAACATTGTTTGTTTCATTTAGTAAAATGACGTGTGTTAAATTGATGACAGACAAACATTGTTTGTTTCATTTAGTAAAATGACGTGTGTTAAATTGATGACATACAAACATTGTTTGTTTCATTTAGTAAAATGACGTGTGTTAAATTGATGACATACAAACATTGTTTGTTTCATTTAGTAAAATGACGTGTGTTAAATTGATGACAGACAAACATTGTTTGTTTCATTTAGTAAAATGACGTGTGTTAAATTGATGACAGACAAACATTGTTTGTTTCATTTAGTAAAATGACGTGTGTTAAATTGATGACAGACAAACATTGTTTGTTTCATTTAGTAAAATGACGTGTGTTAAATTGATGACAGACAAACATTGTTTGTTTCTTTAGTAAAATGACGTGTGTTAAATTGATGACAGACAAACATTGTTTGTTTCATTTAGTAAAATGACGTGTGTTAAATTGATGACAGACAAACATTGTTTGTTTCATTTAGTAAAATGACGTGTGTTAAATTGATGACAGACAAACATTGTTTGTTTCATTTAGTAAAATGACGTGTGTTAAATTGATGACAGACAAACATTGTTTGTTTCATTTAGTAAAATGATGTGTGTTAAATTGATGACATACAAACATTGTTTGTTTCATTTAGTAAAATGACGTGTGTTAAATTGATGACAGACAAACATTGTTTGTTTCATTTAGTAAAATGACGTGTGTTAAATTTATACTTAATCAAGTATCTCATTTCTTTGGCAGGAAGGACCTGAGCCTGTTCCAGAGAATGTCAAGGTCATTCTATCCCACAAAATGATGCTTAAAACCAGCCGCACCAGTAAATATTACTGCGAGAAATGCAATGGATCAATTTGGGGCATGGTGCAGATTTGGTACAGGTGCACAGGTAAGATTGGTACAGGTGCGCAGGTAAAATTGGTACAGGTGCACAGGTAAGAATGGTACAGGTGCGCAGGAAATATTGGTACAGGTGCGCAGAAAATATTGGTACAGGTGCGCAGGTAAGATTGGTATAGGTGCGCAGGTAAAATTGGTACAGGTGCGCAGGTAAGATTGGTACAGGGGTGGGTAAAATTTGATACCGGTAAGATTTGGTACAGGTGTGCAGGTAAGCTCATACTACCAGCATGTTAGGTTTTTTTTGTTTATAATTTGTTGCCCATCTGTTTTTGGTCTCCTCCCCCCCTCTCCCATTTCACAAACTTTAGATCATGCTATAAAGGAAAGCACTGTTTACAAAATTAAGATTATGCCCCACAAATGAAAGCACTGTTTACAAAATTAAGATTATGCCCCACAAATGAAAGCACTGTTTACAAAATTAAGATTCTGCCCCACAAATGAAAGCACTGTTTACAAACTTTAGATCATGTCCCATAAAGTAAAGCACTGTTTATCAACTTTAGCTATTGCTCCTCAAACGAAAGCACTGTTTGCAAACTTTTCATATGGTGACATATTTACGCTGTGGGTCTACCACCAAGTTTGTGCACAACTGGATCAAGCACAGAAGAGCTCCAATCTAATCCACTTTTTTTACCACGTTTTTATTAACTCGCTTTCGTTGGGCATTGTTTGTTTGTCCAAGATTTTTTCAAATCTGCCAACGTAAAATTGAACCACTTCTGATGGTCCTAGAGATCTGAAAATTTTACCACAGATAGATCTTGGATGACAATGCATTGTATCAAAATTTCAGATCGATCAAATGTACCGTTAATAAATTATTGAACTTTAAAGTTTATCTATAGTCTATATAAAAGCATCTGTACCGTCGGCTTTTGTTGACATCCGTGAGTTCGCCCCGTGACCACATCACAATGTTTTTAAAACGTTGGGCGGGCACTTGTGAGGTGTTTGGTAAAATAAATAGAGGTAAAAAAATATTTTAAAAAACCAGGTTGTTATAAGTGGACTAAAAAGAATAAAATAAATAGAAGGAAAAACAAGATTTTTAAAAACCACGTTTTTATAAGCGGACTAAAAAGAAGAAAATAATTTAAAACTTATTAGTTCAAGTACTTCGATTTAATATGACTAAAAACGTGGGGTGGATGTTTGGTATAAAAATTAAAGATTTCTAATTTAGAAGGCAAAAGAGAGATCTATAAGTGAGAGAATGAGTGAACCGCATATGTTAAACCTCATAAACGCCCGCCCCACGTTTTTAGTCATATTAAATCGAAATACTTGAACTAATAAGTTTTAAATTATTTTCTTCTTTTTAGTCCGCTTATAAAAACGTGGTTTTTAAAAATCTTTTTTTTACTTCTATTTATTAATTTGTTGCTCTCCAGAATGTGGATACAGGTGCCATGAGAAATGTCTGCAACAAATCCTGAGAACGTGTGCTAAAGCCAAGGTACGTAATGATCGTAATGTGTTGTCTGCCAAATGTCTGCAACAAATCCTGAGAACGTGTGCTAAAGCCAAGGTACGTAATGTTGTGTTGTCTGCCAAATGTCTGCAACAAATCCTGAGAACGTGTGCTAAAGCCAAGGTACGTAATGATCGTAATGTTGTGTTGTCTGCCAAATGTCTGCAACAAATCCTGAGAACGTGTGCTAAAGCCAAGGTACGTAAAGATCGTAATGTTGTGTTGTCTGCCAAATGTCTGCAACAAATCCTGAGAACGTGTGCTAAAGCCAAGGTACGTAATGATCGTAAAGTTGTGTTGTCTGCCAAATGTCTGCAACAAATCCTGAGAACGTGTGCTAAAGCCAAGGTACGTAATGATCGTAATGTTGTGTTGTCTTTGCCAAATGTCTGCAACAAATCCTGAGAACGTGTGCTAAAGCCAAGGTACGTAATGATCGTAATGTTGTGTTGTCTGCCAAATGTCTGCAACAAATCCTGAGAACGTGTGCTAAAGCCAATGTACATAATGATTGTAATGTTGTGTTGTCTGCCAAATGTCTCCAACAAATCCTGAGAACGTGTGCTAAAGCCAAGGTACGTAATGATCGTAATGTTGTGTTGTCTGCTGTGCATGGGAGATCTATTAATACATTGACAGGTGATATCCAATATTTCACTGACAGATTAATCCATAAAATGACATTGGATATCCAATATGTCATTCAATGATGAGATCCAGTATTCCATTGATAGTAAGACCCAATATTTCATTGACAGATGATATCCAATATTTCATTGACAGATGATATCCAATATTTCACTGACAGATTAATCCATAAAATGACATTGGATATCCAATATGTCATTCAATGATGAGATCCAGTATTCCATTGATAGTAAGACCCAATATTTCATTGACAGATGATATCCAATATTTCATTGACAGATGATATCCAATATTTCACTGACAGATTAATCCATAAAATGACATTGGATATCCAATATGTCATTCAATGATGAGATCCAGTATTCCATTGATAGTAAGACCCAATATTTCATTGACAGATGATATCCAATATTTCATTGACAGATGATATCCAATATTTCATTGACAGATGATATCCAATATTTCATTGACAGATGATATCCAATATTTCATTGACAGATGATATCCAATATTTCATTGACAGATTATATCCAATATTTCATTGACAGATGTAATTAATAAAATAACTCAAGTCAGTAGTGTAAGCACAATGTATACCACAATGATGTTCTCAATTTTACCCTATGTCTCACACTTCCTTCATTGGAATACCAGTGAATTTTGATTTATTTCTTGTCTTTTAAAATGATTTCATAATTCAGGTTTAATGGCAATAATGGAGTATACTTATTAACTAGTCAAATCTACATCATCTCTCAGCATATTTTCACCTTGATGCTTTATTTCTCAAACAGGTTCTAGAGGACCCTACCCTGAACATGGACATAAACCCTATTGATAATCATGGTCTCATGTTTCAGAATTACAGATGTTGGGAATGTAGAGCCCCTATATCATTCAGTGAGTTACAGTTATATAGAGTGTAGAGCCCCTATATCATTCTGTGAGTTACAGTTATATAGAGTGTAGAGCCCCTATATCATTCAGTGAGTTACAGTTATATAGAGTGTAGAGACCCTATATCATTCTGTGAGTTACAATTAATGTAGAGCCCCTATATCATTCAGTGAGTCACAGTTTTATAGAGTATAGAGCCCCTATATCATTCTGTGAGTTACAGTTATGTAGAGTGTAGAGCCCCTATATCATTCAGTGAGTCACAGTTGTAAAGAATGTCTTATAAGACTGATGTCTTTATTGAGACATATAAGGCTTACATGCTTTGCAAAGGAATGAACTGTTTCGTTGTTTAAAAATTTCTCTAATGTGAGAACTACAGTTGTCACATTAGGTGTTGTAATTTATTGACAGGTATTGTAGCTTAATGACAGGTATTGTAGCTTAATGACAGGTGTTGCAGCTTAATGACATTTGTTGTAGTTTATTGACAGGTGTTGTAGTTTATTGACATGTGTGTCAGGTGTTGTAGTTTATTGACATGTGTGTCAGGTGTTGTAGTTTATAAACAGGTATTTCAGGTGTTGTACTTTATTGACATGTGTGTCAGGTGTTGTAGTTTATTGGCAGGTGTTGTAGTTTATTGACAGGTGTTGTAGTTTATTGACAGGTGTTGTAGCTTAATGACAGGTGTTGTAGTTTATTGACAGGTGTAATAGTTTATTGACAGGTATTGTAGCTTAATGACAGGTATTGTAGCTGAATGACAGGTGTTGTAGCTTAATGACATTTGTTGTAGTTTATTCACAGGTGTTGTAGTATATTGACATGTGTGTCAGGTGTTGTAGTTTATTGACATGTGTGTCAGGTGTTGTAGTTTATTGACAGGTGTTGTAGTTTATTGTCAGGTGTGGTAGCTTAATGACAGGTGTTGTAGTTTAATGACAGGTGTTGTAGTTTATTGACAGGTTTTGTAGTTTAATGACAGGTGTTGTAGCTTAATGACAGGTGTTTTAGTTTAATGACAGGTGTTGTAGCTTAAGGACAGGTGTTGTAGTTTATTGACAGGTGTTGTAGTTTATTGACAGGTGTTGTAGTTTATTGACAGGTGTTGTAGTTTATTGTCAGGTATGTCGGGTGTTGTAGTTTATTGACAGGTATGTCAGGTGTTGTAGTTTATTGACAGGTGTTGTAGTTTATTGACAGGTGTTGTAGTTTATTGATTGGTATGTCAGGTGTTGTAGTTTATTGACAGGTATGTCAGGTGTTGTAGTTTATTGACAGGTATGTCAGGTGGTGTAGTTTATTGACAGGTATGTCAGGTGTTGTAGTTTATTGACAGGTATGTCAGGTGTTGTAGTTTATTGACAGGTGTTGTAGTTTATTGACAGGTGTTGTAGTTTATTGACAGGTATGTCAGGTGTTGTAGTTTATTGACAGGTATGTCAGGTGTTGTAGTTTATTGACAGGTGTTGTAGTTTATTGACAGGTATGTCAGGTGTTGTAGTTTATTGACAGGTATGTCAGGTGTTGTAGTTTTTTGACTGGTGTTGTAGTTTATTGACAGGTATGTCAGGTGTTGTAGTTTATTGACAGGTATGTCAGGTGTTGTAGTTTATTGACAGGTATGTCAGGTGTTGTAGCTGAATGACAGGTGTTGTAGCTGAATGACAGGTATTGTAGCTTAATGACAGGTATTGTAGCTGAATGACAGGTGTTGTAGCTTAATGACATTTCTTGTAGTTTATTCACAGGTGTTGTAGTATATTGACATGTGTGTCAGGTGTTGTAGTTTATTGACATGTGTGTCAGGTGTTGTAGTTTATTGACAGGTGTTGTAGTTTATTTTCAGGTGTGGTAGCTTAATGACAGGTGTTGTAGTTTAATGACAGGTGTTGTAGTTTATTGACATGTGTTGTAGTTTATTGACAGGTGTTGTAGTTTATTGACAGGTTTTGCAGTTTAATAACAGGTGTTGTAGCTTAATGACAGGTGTTTTAGTTTAATGACAGGTGTTGTAGCTTAATGACAGGTGTTGTAGTTTATTGACAGCTGTTGTAGTTTATTGACAGGTGTTGTAGTTTATTGACAGGTGTTGTAGTTTATAGTCAGGTATGTCGGGTGTTGTAGTTTATTGGCAGGTATGTCAGGTGTTGTAGTTTATTGACAGGTGTTGTAGTTTATTGACAGGTGTTGTAGTTTATTGACAGGTATGTCACGTGTTGTAGTTTATTGACAGGTATGTCAGGTGTTGTAGTTTATTGACAGGTATGTCAGGTGGTGTAGTTTATTGACAGGTGTTGTAGTTTATTGACAGGTATGTCAGGTGTTGTAGTTTATTGACAGGTATGTCAGGTGTTGTAGTTTATTGACAGGTGTTGTAGTTTATTGACAGGTGTTGTAGTTTATTGACAGGTGTTGTAGTTTATTGACAGGTATGTCAGGTGTTGTAGTTTATTGACAGGTATGTCAGGTGTTGTAGTTTATTGACAGGTATGTCAGGTGTTGTAGTTTATTGACAGGTGTTGTAGTTTATTGACAGGTATGTCAGGTGTTGTAGTTTATTGACAGGAGTGTCAGGTGTTGTAGTTTATTGACAGGTATGTCAGGTGTTGTAGCTTTTTGACTGGTGTTGTTGTTTATTGACAGGTATGTCAGGTGTTGTAGTTTATTGACAGGTATGTCAGGTGTTGTAGTTTATTGACAGGTATGTCAGGTGTTGTAGCTGAATGACAGGTGTTGTAGCTGAATGACAGGTGTTGTAGCTTAATGACAGGTGTTGTAGTTTATTGACAGGTGTTGTAGTTTAATGACAGCTATGTATATTTGATGATTTTTGTTAGTGCTATAGACACGAATCACTCAGACATTCTCAGCCGTTGTCATCTCATTCTCCCAAGGTGTTGGCAGCCCTGAGCCCAGGATATGTGACTACACGGGAAGGTACTACTGTGAGCTGTGCCACTGGAATGACACGTACATCATGCCGGCCAGAGTTCTTCACAACTGGGACTTTACCCCCCAAAAGGTAGTCAGATATATGCAGTGTTAGATGTGTGGACTATTGGTGTGTTCTTGGTTTGCTTTTGTGTTTCTAGGTGTACGTTAGTGTTTTTTTGTGTGTTTTAGTGTTATTTAGTGTTTCAGTGAACAGAAGAAAAGTATTTATTAGGTTTATTATTCACCAGTGAACAAAAGTTTTCCAATATATTCTTTACGTATGCTCATGCCAGGTTTGCCGGGCATCCAAACAGTTTCTCAAACTGATGCAGAAGAAAGCTGTGATAAGAATTCAGGATGTGAATCCCATGTTGTTTGTGTACGTTGACCAACTCAATGAGATCAAGGTACATTATCATCTTTTGTCTTTAAATCATTGATTAGGCTTAATTCCCTGGCTACGGAATTGCCTTGCCTTTGTCATAAAATCTGGAAACCACTAGCAATATGTTATCTAATGCATTCTTTTTATATCATATCGTGATTGTTTGTAAAAAAAACAACATTTTATATAATCCATACTTTTCAAATTATTTGTTTTAACATGTAAAAAAAACTTTATTTCAGTGGCTGTGAAAATATAGCGAGTGTATTCATAACAAAATGTGCAGTGACACAATGAATTTATTCCCCTCCAATCATGGCATGTTGTCTTTACAATACTGGGTGTGTTAAACATTTACAATACTGGGTGTGTTAAACATTTACAATACTGGGTGTGTTAAACATACAATTTATGGACTTCAGAATTTCAGATTACCATAGTACTTTTAATAAATCAATCATTTTATTTCCAAGACTATCTTATTTCCTTGTCTGACACATCTATAAAGAAAAATTCCCTCACCCGTCAGTGCCTACTATGTCATCATATGTTGACATCACTATATCACCTTATGATGATGTCAATATGTCACCTTATGTTGATGTCACTGTCACCTTATATTGATGTCATTATGTCACCTTATGATGATGTCACTATGTTATCTTATGTTGTCACTATGTCACCTAATGTTGATGTCAATGTCACCTAATGTTGATGTCACTATGTCACATAATGTTGATGTCACTATGTCACCTAATGTTGATGTCACTATGTCACCTAATGTTGATGTCAATATGTCACCTTATGTTGATGTCACTATGTGACATAATGTTGATGTCAATATGTCACCTAATGTTGATGTCAATATGTCACCTTATGTTGATGTCACTATGTCACCTAATGTTGATGTCAATATGTCACCTTATGTTGATGTCAATATGTCACCTAATGTTGATGTCAATATGTCACATAATGTTGATGTCAATATGTCACCTAATGTTGATGTCAATATGTCACCTTATGTTGATGTCAATATGTCACATAATGTTGATGTCAATATGTCACCTTATGTTGATGTCAATATGTCACCGAATGTTGATGTCAATATGTCACCTAATGCTGATGTCAATATGTCACCTTATTTTGATGTCAATATGTCACCTTATGTTGATGTCACTATGTCACCTAATGTTGATGTCACTATGTCACCTAATGTTGATGTCAATATGTCACCTTATGTTGATGTCACTATGTCACCTAATGTTGATGTCGATATGTCACCTAATATTGATGTCAATATTTCACCTTATGTCAATATGTCACCTAATATTGATGTCAATATTTCACCTTATGTCAATATGTCACCTAATGTTGATGTCACTATGTCACCTAATGTTGATGTCAATATGTCACCTTATGTTGATGTCAATATGTCACCTTATATTGATGTCATTATGTCACCTTATGATGATGTCACTATGTTATCTTATGTTGATGTCACCATGTCACCTAATGTTTTATGTTGATGTCACTATGTCACAACATGTTGATGTCAATGTCACCTAATGTTGATGTCACTATGTCTCATAATGTTGATGTCACTATGTCACCTAATGTTGATGTCTCTATGTCACCTAATGTTGATGTCAATATGTCACCTTATGTTGATGTCACTATGTGACAAAATGTTAATGTCAATATGTCACCTAATGTTGATGTCACTATGTCACCTAATGTTGATGTCAATATGTCACCTAATGTTGATGTCACTATGTCACCTAATGTTGATGTCAATATGTCACCTTATGTTGATGTCAATATGTCTCCCAATGTTGATGTCAATATGTCACCTTATGTTGATGTCACTATGTGACAAAATGTTGATGTCAATATGTCACCTAATGTTGATGTCAATATGTCACCTAATGTTGATGTCACTATGTCACCTAATGTTGATGTCAATATGTCACCTTATGTTGATGTCACTATGTGACAAAATGTTGATGTCAATATGTCACCTAATGTTGATGTCAATATGTCACCTAATGTTGATGTCACTATGTCACCTAATGTTGATGTCAATATGTCACCTTATGTTGATGTCAATATGTCTCCCAATGTTGATGTCAATATGTCACCTTATGTTGATGTCACTATGTGACAAAATGTTGATGTCAATATGTCACCTAATGTTGATGTCAATATGTCACCTAATGTTGATGTCACTATGTCACCTAATGTTGATGTCAATATGTCACCTTATGTTGATGTCAATATGTCACCTTATGTTGATGTCACTATGTGACAAAATGTTGATGTCAATATGTCACCTAATGTTGATGTCAATATGTCACCTTATGTTGATGTCACTATGTGACAAAATGTTGATGTCAATATGTCACCTAATGTTGATGTCAATATGTCACCTAATGTTGATGTCACTATGTCACCTAATGTTGATGTCAATATGTCACCTAATGTTGATGTCACTATGTCACCTAATGTTGATGTCAATATGTCACCTAATGTTGATGTCACTATGTCACCTAATGTTGATGTCAATATGTCACCTTATGTTGATGTCAATATGTCTCCCAATGTTGATGTCAATATGTCACCTTATGTTGATGTCACTATGTGACAAAATGTTGATGTCAATATGTCACCTAATGTTGATGTCAATATGTCACCTAATGTTGATGTCACTATGTCACCTAATGTTGATGTCAATATGTCACCTTATGTTGATGTCAATATGTCTCCCAATGTTGATGTCAATATGTCACCTTATGTTGATGTCACTATGTGACAAAATGTTGATGTCAATATGTCACCTAATGTTGATGTCAATATGTCACCTAATGTTGATGTCACTATGTCACCTAATGTTGATGTCAATATGTCACCTTATGTTGATGTCAATATGTCACCTTATGTTGATGTCACTATGTGACAAAATGTTGATGTCAATATGTCACCTAATGTTGATGTCAATATGTCACCTTATGTTGATGTCACTATGTGACAAAATGTTGATGTCAATATGTCACCTAATGTTGATGTCAATATGTCACCTAATGTTGATGTCACTATGTCACCTAATGTTGATGTCAATATGTCACCTAATGTTGATGTCACTATGTCACCTAATGTTGATGTCAATATGTCACCTAATGTTGATGTCACTATGTCAACTAATGTTGATGTCAATATGTCACCTTATGTTGATGTCGATATGTCTCCCAATGTTGATGTCAATATGTCACCTTATGTTGATGTCACTATGTGACAAAATGTTGATGTCAATATGTCACCTAATGTTGATGTCAATATGTCACCTAATGTTGATGTCACTATGTCACCTAATGTTGATGTCAATATGTCACCTTATGTTGATGTCAATATGTCACCTTATGTTGATGTCACTATGTGACAAAATGTTGATGTCAATATGTCACCTAATTTTGATGTCAATATGTCACCTTATGTTGATGTCACTATGTGACAAAATGTTGATGTCAATATGTCACCTAATGTTGATGTCAATATGTCACCTAATGTTGATGTCACTATGTCACCTAATGTTGATGTCAATATGTCACCTTATGTTGATGTCAATATGTCTCCCAATGTTGATGTCAATATGTCTCCCAATGTTGATGTCAATATGTCACCTAAAGTTGATGTCAATATGTCACCTAATGCTGATGTCAATATGTCACCTTATGTTGATGTCAATATGTCACCTTATGTTGATGTCAATATGTCTCCCAATGTTGATGTCAATATGTCACCTAAAGTTGATGTCAATATGTCACCGAATGTTGATGTCAATATGTCACCTAAAGTTGATGTCAATATGTCACCTAATGCTGATGTCAATATGTCACCTTATGTTGATGTCAATATGTCACCTTATGTTGATGTCAATATGTCACCTTATGTTGATGTCACTATGTCACCTAATGTTGATGTCACTATGTCACCTTATGTTGATGTCGATATGTCACCTAATATTGATGTCAATATTTCACCTTTTGTCAATATGTCACCTTATGTTGATGTCAATATGTCACCAAATGTTGATGTCAATATGTCACCTAATGCTGATGTCAATATGTCACCTTATGTTGATTTCAATATGTCACCTAATGCTGATGTCAATATGTCACATAATGTTATGTCAATATGTCACCTTTTGTTGATGTCAATATGTCATCTTGTTTTGATGTCAATATGTCACCTAATGTTGATGTCACTATGTCACCTAATGTTGTCAATATGTCACCTAATGTTGATGTCAATATGTCACCTAATGTTGATGTCACTATGTCACCTAATATTGATGTCACTATATCACCTAATGTTGATGTCACCTAATGTTGATGTCAATATGTCACCTTATGTTGGAGTCAATATGTCACCTAATGTTTATGTCAATATGTCACCTTTTGTTGATGTCAATATGTCACCTTATGTTGGTGTCAATATGTCACCTAATGTAGATGTCAATATGTCACCTAATGTTGATGTCAATATGTCATCTTATGTTGATGTCAATATGTCACCTAATGTTGATGTCAATATGTCACCTTGTGTTGGTATCAATATGTCACCTAATGTTTATGTCAATATGTCACCTTTTGTTGATGTCAATATGTCACCTAATGTTGATGTCAATATGTCACCTAATGTTGATGTCAATATGTCACCTTATTTGATGCTATGACATGTTTCTCTCCCAACATCTTAGAAACTGAGAGAAGAGATGATGGTCATGAAGAAGTACATCGTCTCTTGTGTCAGTGCCATGGAGGCCAAGCTACTGCTGATGCTGGAGAGACGACAACATTTTGTGGAGAGTTCAGACAGATACTCACTGCAGGTCAGTACACATACTTCCTGCAGGTTAGTACAGATACTCACTCCCTGCAGGTCAGTACATATAAACTTCCCTATCTTTGTATCATGCAAGCCAATTTCCTGTACAAATTTTTTTAATTTCTGGCATATGATGTGCTAGAACAGTTTTGATTACTAGCATTTTTCTGCCACATTGGCTCTCTAATCAGGACTGCATTTAGCTCTCAGTTTAATGCCTCTTTTTAAAAAATCCTTTATATTAACTCATGGCGCCTGCTTGCTTGGTTGATTGTTTGCCAAAAAACTTTGGATCTTTTTTTAATTCACTTCCCTGTATGCTAGCGAGCTGAAATTTTGCTGACAGACTCGTGGCAACGACAAAAATGATCTATCAAAATTTCACATCGATCAAATGTACTGTAATTAAATTAATGAATTATTACATTATCTCTATGTAGCATGTAAATTTGTGTGCTAGACTGTCGCGGTGCGTATTATATTGAACACCCATTTTAATATTTTCCTGTCGCGCTTTGCGGTGCGTATTATAGTGACCATACTTTTTAAAAATATCTTCCCGATCTGTAAATGTTTATGCTAGTCTGTCGCGCGGTGCGCATTATATTAATTTTAAATGTTTTTATAACCCTTTTCCCGTGATGAAATCAAGCTGAAATTTAGCAGGCAGACTAGCAGTTTTTTTTACTATAAATCGTTTGTATATGAGACATAACTAAAATTTTGGATTGTCGTGCCATGTGTATTATAATGAAGATACTTTTAGTTATATCTCTATATGAAGGATTTATAGTCAAAAACTTTTTTTTTAACTGGTTTTTTTATTTGTTTGTTTTATTAATTCAATTTTGTTGTTGTTCTGTAGATAATCAATTTTAACAGTTTTTATTTTTCTTATCAGTCAAAATAAAACGCCTATTTTCATAGTTGTAGGTGAATAAAAACGGCTACTTACATAATATATTCATTAATTTAAAATGATACAACTATTCTTGTATGTTGAGTGATACAACTTTTCTTGTATGTTGAGTGATACAACGATTGTTGTATGTTGATACAACTATTCTTGTATGTTGAGTAGGCCTGTCAACGGGTACCTGGGACCCGGGTACCCGTTGCACGTGAGATTACCCGGGTAGTAAAATTCCGCTCGGGTACCCGTGAAAATGTGGCTTAAATGTCTATATTAACCAAACATTGGGTTTACGATTGTCGATGTTGTTTATCTACCCCCTCCTCATCCCTCCATTCGATTGTTTTTCGTGTGCTCATTACAGCGTGTGAGTTACCCAAAAACTAATTTTAATAATACACCAAAATGTGTAAGTTTTAAAAGTCATTAAATTAGTTATTAACAGTGTAATATGGATAAGGGCCCGTCCATAAATGATGTTACGCACCTAGGGGAGAAGGGGGTCACACATTTGTGACAAGGGGGAGGGATGTGTTTAAGAATAAATGTGACGTCACATCAAAACGCGAACCTTTAAATAAAAGTTCCACTGAAATATTTGATTGCTTATAATTTATTTAATGACGTTTTACATGGATTTAAGTGAGTAGCGATTTTTAGAGTTCAACTTCACATAAAAAAAAATTAAATGACAATAAAGTTATTTGACACATGCTGAAGTACGGCTTTTATGGGGGGGGGGTTTGGGGGGCGTCCGCAAAGTTTTGTGACGCCATATTGGTGGGGGGGGGGCTCTAAGTCTTTGTGACAACCAGTGACGTGGGGGGGGGTAAAAATCGACCAAAATCACTTGATATCATTTATGTATGGCCCCTAAGACGTCAGGCGCGTAGCTACTGTGTGAAATGAGGTGCATTGAAGTGGCTAGGTAGCATTGTATAGCGGTCATGATGGGGAAAATTATGCGAAGTTTGATCGGGTAACCTGGATCGGGTAACCCGGTTACCCGTTCTAAATTTGGACGGGTACCCTGGCAGCATTTTTCAACAATATATTTGACAGCCCTAATGTTGAGGGATACAACTATTCTTGTATGTTGATACAACTATTCTTGTATGTTGAGTGATACAACTATTCTTGTATGTTGATACAACTATTCTTGTATGTTGAGTGATACAACTATTCATTGAGTGATACAACTATTTTTGTATGTTGAGTTATACATATTTTCATTTAACCCTGCCTCACTAATGAGGAGAAATTTCTGTTCCCTGTCATTTAAAGATTTATTTAGAGAGTATTTTGTCCTATTTGAAGGATCTCTTGGATGCTGAGGACATCCTGCTTCCAGAACTGGTCAACATCCACAGTACCTGGGCTCGTCATATTAAGGTGGACTGTCAGGTCAGTGGTCAAGATGTCCAGGTTTTATTCTTATCACATAGCATACGTCTGAAAATATTTATGTTATATTTTTCTTGGTTTATGAATAAGAATAAGACACAAAAGCTTGAGTTTATGTTAAGATTAGAGTTACGTCAAACTTAGTCCAAGAACACTGCTATTATTCTATCAGCATTTGGTTGACCTAAGTCAAACTTGGTCCAAGAACACTGCTATTATTCTATCAGCATTTGGTTGACCTTGTATGAAAATATATACATTAAATTAATTTTTTTTTCCCAGCTGTGTCAAGGGAGAGGATTTTGCTGTGAACTGTGCAGTGATGAGGAAGTGTTGTTTCCCTTTGATAATATAGCAGTGGTGTGCCCCAAGTGCTGCGCTGTGTCTCACAGGTATGATTGAGGGCCCTTAAGTCAGTTCTTATTGTTGTTTTTTTTACTGAAAATGAAAGCACAAATATTTAACAAAATTCACTTATAAAGGAATCAGAGGGTTCTTAAACCTCATGAGTTTTAGGACCATTTATTTCATCACAATTGTTTTAGAGATACATCGGTCAGCCATGATTCAGTGACTAAATATGTTGTATAAGTGGTCAGCCATGATTCAGTGACTAAATATGTTGTATAAGCGGTCAGCCATGATTCAGTGACTAAATATGTTGTATAAGCGGTCAGCCATGATTCAGTGACTAAATATGTTGTATAAGCGGTCAGCCATGATTCAGTGACTAAATATGTTGTATAAGTGGTCAGCCATGATTCAGTGACTAAATATGTTGTATAAGCGGTCAGCCATGATTCAGTGACTAAATATGTTGTATAAGCGGTCAGCCATGATTCAGTGACTAAATATGTTGTATAAGCGGTCAGCCATGATTCAGTGACTAAATATGTTGTATAAGCGGTCAGCCATGATTCAGTGACTAAATATGTTGTATAAGCAGTCAGCCATGATTCAGTGACTAAATATGTTGTATAAGCGGTCAGCCATGATTCAGTGACTAAATATGTTGTATAAGCGGTCAGCCATGATTCAGTGACTAAATATGTTGTATAAGCGGTCAGCCATGATTCAGTGACTAAATATGTTGTATAAGCGGTCAGCCATGATTCAGTGACTAAATATGTTGTATAAGCGGTCAGCCATGATTCAGTGACTAAATATGTTGTATAGGTGGTCAGCCATGATTCAGTGACTAAATATGTTGTATAAGCGGTCAGCCATGATTCAGTGACTAAATATGTTGTATAAGCGGTCAGCCATGATTCAGTGACTAAATATGTTGTATAAGCGGTCAGCCATGATTCAGTGACTAAATATGTTGTATAAGCGGTCAGCCATGATTCAGTGACTAAATATGTTGTATAAGCGGTCAGCCATGATTCAGTGACTAAATATGTTGTATAAGCGGTCAGCCATGATTCAGTGACTAAATATGTTGTATAAGCGGTCAGCCATGATTCAGTGACTAAATATGTTGTATAAGCGGTCAGCCATGATTCAGTGACTAAATATGTTGTATAAGCGGTCAGCCATGATTCAGTGACTAAATATGTTGTATAAGCGGTCAGCCATGATTCAGTGACTAAATATGTTGTATAAGCGGTCAGCCATGATTCAGCGAGTAAATATATTGTTGTGTATTTCATCGCCAACCAAATTGTATCCTTTGCAGATTGACTTGAAAGTTGTATATCATTCTTTTTGTTGCATCATTCTTTCTGTTGCAACATTCTTTCTGTTGCATCATTCTTTTTGTTGCATTATTCTTTTTGTTGCATCATTCCTTTTGTTGCATTATTCTTATTGCTGAATCCTTCTGTTTTCAACAGACATTGCTTTGCCAGGAAAGGCAAGTGCCCTCGCTGTGAAAGGAGGGGAAAAAAACACATTGAAAAGTCCTGACCATTTGTACCGTGTAAAAACCTTGTACAATGTAAAAACTTTTTACATAGAGATTAATAAAGATGCTGAGCCTAGCATTATGCCATAATTTATACTGTATACAAATATATAGATTAATATGAACGTGTCATGATTGTGACTTATGACAAAGGGACCTTACTTGGTTCTTATTCCCTTTCAGTGTTAACCCTTTGGGGTTAAAGTTTTTAATTTCCTCATCCTTATTTTTGGTTCCAATAGTTTTGTACCTTCTGTTTAAATAAATAGGTCACTGACTTCAAAATATATAATTATACATATGATGTATATAAATCTATTTGTAAAATATATATAATATACAAACAACTTCCCTTGTATTACAAATGCATATAGTTGATTGATCTTAGAATTTGGAATGAGGAACAACGGAGTTCGCTGTTGATTGCAGAATGTAATTACGCATTGTGCCTTTTCTTTTAAAACTTTGTTACAGTTTAAATGCTGCTCTTATTTACGACCGGACACCGATGTTACCATAAGAGATTCATTATTATAGATCATGTGTTATCTTGCTGTGAAACTAATATTTTAACTTTGATCTACTGGCCAGTAATATGTTGGGGGTCTGTGTTGGGGGGTGGGGTGGGGGAGGGTCTGGAGAATCTTGCCCGATAATGATCGGCTTTATTGAGAATCAGATTGGAAATACAAATTAGAAATAAATGGGAATGTTTATATTTAAATAAATTATGAGAGTGTTTATATGTAAAGAGATTTTACAAAAATTAAATCCAAAATTTATTTATGTACTCTTCAGGCTTATAGACTTAATTTTCAGGCTCATAGACTTAGTTTTCAGGCTCATAGACTTGGTTTCTGATCACATTACATGAATTTTTCTGTAAAAATATCTGACCTAACAGTGTTAGAAAGTTTTTAAAAAAATATGTTAGATGTTTGATACTTGTTATCTATTCTATTGCTATGTGGAATGTGTATGCCACAGTCTAAAAGGGAGAGAGAAATTTTGTGTATGATACAGTCATATAAAAGTGAGATCTGTTTTTGTTTACTTCAAAATCAGGGTTCATGTTCAGTGAGTGCTTTTCAAATGTTTCCAACTTTTCTCTACAGGGTGCTTGTCCTCTTGACTATTTGACACCCTCCCTCCCCCCTTATAACTTTTCTCTACAGGATGCTTGTGGTCTTGACTATTTGACACCCCCCTCTGCCCTTCCCATATAGTTTGATGTGATATTATTATCTCCTCATTGATACATTGTCAGACACATTTTTTTAACATGCAAATTGTTCTATAATAAACAGACATCACTAGTCAGCATGTATTTGATGTCAGGCTCTGTGCTGTGTTGTTACAACAACGTCATGTACACATGTATTTGATGTCAGGCTCTGTGCTGTGTTGTTACAACAATGTCATGTACTCATGTATTTGGTGTCAGTCTCTGTGCTGTGTTGTTACAACAATGTCATGTACACATGTATTTGATGTCAGGCTCTGTGCTGTGTTGTTACAACAATGTCATGTACACAGACTATTCCTTTCTATACCTGTTGTTTGTCTTGGTTACGATATTTAAAAAAAGACAAACATTTTATTTTTTTACTTCAGAAAACATTGTTATTCTTGCATATTGTGCTGTGTTTGGCAAAGTTAAACACAACTGCTTGTTATATCTACTGCCGATTTAGGTTACCTGCCTACTGTGCTACCTGCTCTAAGATGACATAGACCTTGTACACCTGTATATTGTATACTACATTCCAGCGTATAGCGGATTCTTAGGTTATCAATCCTTTATTTATTCAAAGAATTAAAAATAAAGGATCAAAAGTTTGCATCTTTTCAAGCATTAAAAAAAAACTATTCCATCTAAATCTAAATGCTTTTATGATCATCCCCACATTTGACTATTTTTAAAATTATACCAGTGACCAGCAATGTTTCCTCTAAGATTCATTGATCCGTGTGCCAAGTGAATAAACTCGTTTGTGAAGTTGCACAGCATTCATTTATGTGTGCAATATTTTACAAAATTTGCTGCGCTGTAATCTAAACTGCTGCGCTGCGCCGGTCAGATATCTGCGTGGCCGCACTGCTGCGCAGATTAACGGGAACATTCGTGGCCTGTAGTTTGTCACAAATGAAAATGCCAATACTAAAAAAGAAAACGATGCCATATTAATTTAGAGACAGCTTACTTTTGAATTGTTCGAATTGCTGATTTTTGAACGGCAAAATTATTTTTATTTAATTACTGTATTTAATTATATTTGAGATATTAGTCAGATTACTGCTTATTTAATTTGATTTTATTTGTTTTGTTCAGGCAAGGGAATTGTTATCTAGTGAATGTCTGAGTTACTTTAAAAATACCTGCAATTCTCATTCTGTCATAGATGTGCCTTAAGAAATTGTGCAATAAAATGTTTGACTCTCTTGATGTGGTTGGTGTTATTTTTTTTACCTGCCCTTAAGGCATTTTCTTTAACTCAAAAACTGTTTTCTAGTCATTAAATTTGTCTTAAATAGAATTTTTACTGATTCCTTTTCTTAGCCCACAAATGGCCCTCACTCCTCTCTTATGAGTGCCACTTCTCTCCCCTTATCACTCTTATGAGAGCCACTTCACTCCCCTCTTATGAGTGCCACTTCATGTACTTACCAAACTAAGCAGATATGGGGTTGACAGAGTTGCAGCTAGACCACTCACACCTTGCAGACTACCACCTCACAAGACAAACGACCAAGTGTAATAAAGTCTTTAAAAGGCAGTTGTATGAGCTCCCTCACAACAAAGCAATTACCACTTTATCCTTTTATCTAAATATAGTTTGACCAATTTCGTTACATGTAATAAATAGGGACGCATTAATCTTTAGCATAGAAAGAGCAATTATGACATTATGCTAAAACCATAACCATTTTCATATCGTGTAGATCTTAACTTAAGAACTTAAGTAGTTAATAAATTTTGGTTGCCAGAATTATGTAAGAATGAATAAATCACTTCTAATTTATGTCAGTTCAATTATGAAGCTCCCGTAAGAGCCGTAAAAAATTGCACTGGCCGACCTGTTAGGGTCGTCCGTGCGGGGTATTGGGAATAGTTTTCAACTAGCAATAACCACGTCTCGGTAAAACCTCATCGACTATGGTACCGCCACTGCGCAAAGCTAACGGAAACAGTGCAGCCGGAAACCCCTATTTAAAAATGTTGTCATTTTTGTGTGGTGTTCAATATTTCAATATGCTCATAAATAAACAGAGTTTGCAAATATTTTTAAAGTATTTTTACAATTTCTGACATAATATTGTCTTTTTATTAATTTGTTCAATTTAAAAAATGTAAATAACACATAAGACATATTTTAAAAAGTCATTTATAATATTTCAAGTTTTGCTTTTAAAGGGAACTAACTTAAATTTATCTTTGAAGCACAGTGATCTGTTACAATTTTCTTCATGATATTTATTTCCCCTGGTTTTGTCGCCAAATTTACAATCAGATCCTTTCAATTAACCTTCATAAGCCATGAACCTTGTCCATTGCCTAAGTTAAGTTAATTAAGTTCGTGGTTCTTCCCAGTTTACCTCAGTTTTGTTGTCATTGAGTCTTACTATCCCAAGCTGTATGAATAGATGTAACATCAGCTCCTTTTTTGGACTTATTTCTAAATTATCTATTTCAGACGCTCCTATATAGAAGATTATTGCGTCCTACGGTAATTCATGGTCTTGCATTTTTAGTGCGTTGGTTTTTCTGGGTTGTACTGGCAAACCATTCGACGACCAAATGCCAAAGGGAAGAAGGATATGATTTTTTGCATATGGAACAAATGCTGTGGGTTGTATTGTACTGTGTCCATCTAGTTTTAGTAATGCCAAGCAAGGTTAGCTCATTTCTGCCAAATATTTGTGTGCTGATTTACACTATGAAAGAAGGCGTGTTGGCTTTGGGCTTTTCATAAATATCTTCATCTTATTGTTGACGTTTTTGAAATAATATTTTATTTTACATGTGAACTAGTAATTCACACAGAGATTATTGCCCTAACATTAAAATTTATCTAAATACTAGGACTTGTGGGTTTGGTATTACTTAGGGCTGTGGAAATTAACAATTAATTGATCGATCGTTAAAAATTTTAATAGATTAAAATTAATTTGATCGATTAAAATTCCATTAAAATTTAAGAAAATATTTCTATTTGTTTTTTCCAATTTATTAATAATTTATATTTCTGTTACTTACAAAATGTTCCCTCATTTTATCATTCTTTATTTAGATGTGCATACATAAACATCAAGGTTTTTGCTCCTTATTTCTTGTATAGCAGAACGAATTTTTAGTGTTACGTCACAAAATTTGGGAGCCATGGAATTACCGCGACTTAGTGCAATAATGAATCGCAACTTAACACTTAACAGGATCTATATATGCATTATACAAATATTATTAATTGAAATTAAGTGATGAAATATTTTCCCGATTAATCGATCAAATTTTTTTAATCAGTACCAGCCCTAGTTTTACTAAATCTGTCTCAATGGCCTTGATTATTGCTAAATCCCTGTCTCCATTGGTTTGATATTACTAAATCCCTGTCTCACGATACCAAGTGAATAGAGAGAATGGGGGAGGAGTACAGGAATGCAATTAAATTTTTGGGATGTCATAATTACACACATAATACAATTAATGTTTGAATAAATTAGAATAGGAGAAATAAATGGCAGATTGATTGGGGAAAAGTATTAACAATTTTAAGTTTCCCTAGACCCTAGGCCCTAGGCCCTAGACCCTAGACCCTAGGCCCTAGACCCTAAAAAAAAATCAACAAATTCACTGTGGTGTGGTTGTCCAAGCAAAACGTTTGAATTACGAACATTTGTATTTCTTAAATTTGTATGTGCTTTGGTTCCCAATGTTACTTTAAAAATGTTAGAAATTTAGGACAAATAATACAACAATTAAATATGATGATTTTATTTGTAAAGCAAATGCGAGCTGAATGTATTTTATTTTTTTAAAAAAACATTTTTTAAATTAAATTTTAATGTCAATTTTATGCAGTACTGAAATTACAAAACAATAACTTTTTAAAATTTAGTCACAAAAATATAAAAGATGGCAAAATTTTTTAATTAAGTTTTATAAACAAATCCACTGAATGACATAGAAATAGAACATAGCATAGATTTCTAAGTCTTTCACCAAATAATAGTATCATAGAAATAGAACATAGATTTCTAAGTCTTTCACCAAATAATATTATAAAAAAATATCACATTAGTTAGAGTTCACTTTGTGAAAACTTGCTTGTTTGGAATAAAAAGATTACAACAAATGAAAGATAAGAAAGCACCATTGTATAAACAATTGCTTGTCTGGTTTACAAAAATCAAAAGTTGTTTTGTTTCTGTGACTAGAATATATTTAAAAAGTACAGCATATACTCGAGTATAAGTAGAGTTTTTTTCCTTTAAATTTCAAGGCAAAAATCAGGGGATCGACTTATACACACGTAACTCATTTGATAAATAGCATGAGTTTACCATAGCGATCATTGATGAGTTTACCATAGCGATCATTGATGAGTTTACCATAGCGATCATTGATGAGTTTACCATAGCGATCATTGATGAGTTTACCATAGCGATCATTGATGAGTTTACCACAGCGATCATTGATGAGTTTACCATAGCGATCATTGAAGAAATGTAAAACTCCACTTTTCAAGTGACAAACCAGTGGGTCGACTTATACTCGATATCGACTTGTACTCGAGTATATACGGAAATCATTATTTTCATACTTGGTGCACAATAATTTCTGATATAAATATAAATGTCTAAAAGGACTTTCATTTGTTTTAAGAAAATATTTCATTACTGACTAGGCAAATTTTTTTCCAACATTGATGACTTCATAAACAAGAAATATAATTAATAATTGTTAAAGGCGTTTTATGTCAAATAATAATTTCTTAAATGCAAGGTGTGCTTATTGGTGGTGAATTCATTAGGTAATCCTTTTACATACATGTAATAAATTAGACGATAAATGTCTCATAAAAAATGAAATATCTTGAATGTATCAAAAGAAAAAAACAAATATTTCTTTAAATTACCAAAAAATTATTTTTACATTAATTGGTACAATTAAGAATTTTTAAAAAAAAGCTTTTTAGCCCAGAACAGGCAATACAATGAAATTAACATTTTAGAAAAATCACATCCAAAACCAGCTATTATATAAATCTGATGGTATATAATTTCATTCTTTATATTTTTATTATAATAACAAACGAAAACATTCAAATCACTTTTTGTTAAAAGCTGAGTGTCAATTAATGCTTGAAGGAGAATAAAATATTTAAACATGTGTGCATACAAGAAATATAAACATACTGCATGATATATTCAAACTTTGGTACATACATCATACAAGATAATATAAATAAAATACATGAAATATATAAGCCAGACTTAGGAGCACCACATTACATGTATCATTCATTTTGAAATAAAAGGTTCTTAATTTTTCAAGTTCATTTGATTAAACTGACAAATTAAAAAAATTAGATGAGTCATTAATTACAATACGAACAGATGAATATAACTTTTTTTACGCTTATAGATTTTGCATATTACAAACATAAAAAATGTTTTCTTAAATAAAATGGAATTGTTAAATTTTTCTTTACCGGTACAGGGAAAAATAATAAATCTTACAATTTTAAATTGCTTGAATTATCCCAAAACATATGTCATATATCTTTCTATTGTGGCCACTTTATCATTAACATATATATATAAATTCTTAAACTACTTTAGTAGGGATGGAATTTTTAGAGAAAAAAAACAACAAAGTTATATAATTTTTATTTAAAATATAAAAGCACATTGATGTAATTTTTAAAAGTTTAATTTACAAAAAAAAAGGATTTAGACTTTAAGTCATCAGAAATTTCATTTGGTACCAATCAAAAAGGGTTACAGCCTTAGTAAATCAATATTAAAAGTTTTCACTGGTATTTTTGTTGAGACTAATTGGCAATGCAAATTTCTTTACTTATAAAGTCAAAAGCACCAAAACAAATTTATTTTCCAGTTAAAATAAAATAACTGCAATGGCAAGAGAATTTAATTTAATAAACATATTAATAACAATAACAATAGAGGGAATAATATTGTTTTTAAAGTTTGTTTTTTTTAAATTAAAAGTTGAAAACTCTTAACTGATGTACCTCAAAATTTCGGAGATCTACTTTGGCTTGAGTCATATGACAGAGAATCATTAATCCAGTTTATATTTAAACTCTAATCTTGCTCCACTTGTATGACATTTGGCTACATCTCATACTTAAAGGCATTAAAAAATTTATATTAAAAAATTGCCAAATAAATAAATATTAATAATTTGACTTTTGACATTTAATAAAATGCTGTGCAGTTGCACAACAGCCAACAAGTATAATATGGAAAATGTAAATACCATTCTCTAAAGATATGTTAATTTATCTGTACAATCAGATTATATTAGAAATATAAAAAAATTACATTAAAGCAAACTAGGGCACACACATTTTTGGTTGATAAATCAGATCATATAAAAATATATAAATAATGTAAATTTCTTTTTTCATATAATAAATAATGCTATTTAAGGTAACAGGTGTTAACAAACTAAAAAACAGAAGTTTTAACAAATGGGTTCGTAAAGTGTACCATTGAAGTTTCAGCTAGCAAATCTTTTTAACTTGTCAGAGGTCTCTATAAGGTAGATGTACATCTATTTCAAAATAGCTTTTCATTAGGAATTATATATGGTTAAAACTAAAAATTGATTTCATTAGAGAAATAATATTTCTGTGTCTAAACCTATTCTGTCATCTAAACCTATTCTGTCATCTAAACCTATTCTGTCATCTAAACCTATTCTGTCATCTACGTTACAAACTAAGAGTTTAACTCAATGAAATTCACTGATGCACCTGTAAATTAAAATATTTGGTCAGGTGGACGTTTTGGCTAATGCCTTCATCAGTACAATAAAAATAAAATACGTACTTACATAAGTAATAAAATTATATTTAAATTATTGAAACATACTATAACATTAAATAGTTCTGTAAAATAAAAAGAGAGGAAAAATAACAAACAATGACACAGGATATAGGGAAAAGGAGCAAGTATGATACTTTTATTTTATTATTTTTTTATTGATACTTCCTCCTTTTTCCTATATCCTGTGTCATTGTTTGTTATTTTTCCATTCTTTTTATTTTACATAAATATTATATGATATAATATGTTTTAAGAATTTAAATATAATTTTATTACTTATAAAATGTACATATAAAATGTTTATTGTACTGATGAAGGCATTAGCCGAAACGTTTACTGTCGTTTTAGTTTACTAATAAAGTTCACATTTATTGTTTTCATTACATAATTTTTTTGAGTATTTTGTATTTTATTTAAAAGCTTTATCGCAATCCTATTCTATATGATATATTACCACTTGTGATCTTCAATAGGCATCCTTATCGAAATTCAAAGGGAAATAAATAATTACATAATTTTTATTTCAACAGCTTGTGCGCTGAGCTGGGTGTCCACTTCATCTACTCCCTCATCTTGCTTAATCTCAGCATCCTGCGTCCTTGGCTTGAAATGGGTCAATAAAGGTGTTGTTCCAGACAACCAGGCACGTAGGCTTATCCACTTCTTTCTGGCACTAAATCTTTTCCGACGTCTCTTCAACAGCCTGCCTCCGTAAGGATTGTCTTTGGTTGGCTTAGGCCTGCGGCCGTAGATTGCGGTCATCACGACAAACACCAAGAAGATGGCGAGACTTGGAATAAAGGCCAAGCCTTTTAACCCCAGTGCATAGCCATTGTAGCGGGCATTCATCCTGGTGTCCCCGTGAATGTACAGGTCCCCAGTCACTGGATTGACGGTTGTGTTGCGGTAGCTAAAAGTCAGCGCGGTTATATTTGCATGTGCCAGGCTGTACGTGTCTAAAACTGTGTAAATACGTCCATGGTCATCTGTGTACTGCCCATAGTCAAACGGAGCATAGAACATCTGGTTCTTCCACATGTTCAGGTCCAGAAGGATAACGATAAACAGAATTCCGTAGTTGAACCATTTGCCTGCAAAAAATAAAAATGTTTCCCTCTTATATCTGTTTGATGTTGAAAAATAAATTTCCTTAAAATATTATAATTGTGATCGATATAAATGGAACTAACGCTCACCCGGTTTATGCAATACGCAAATTGATACACTGATCTGACAGCTGAATATGCAAATTGCACAATAATGACAGTGACCAGATATGTGTATAATAAAATATGTCAAACATTTTGCTACATTAGACCCAGCCTGACCTGTTATGTGGATAATAAAAATGTCAAACATATACCACATAAGAGCCTGACCTGATATGTGGATAATAAAATAAATGTCAACCATATGCCACATAAGAGCCTGACCTGATATGTGTATCTGCCAGTATTCCAGCTTCTTGAGCAACTTTGGTATTTTGAACCTTATGTGAGCTGTGTTGATGCCAGGCAGTTTTATGTCAATAGCACCAACAAAGTGGGGAAAGTCCCAATCCTGAATCCAAGAATAAACCAATAAATAACAAAAATTACTTTAAATTGAATTATTTTTTTAAAAATTATTATAATTTAACCTTAAATCCCATTAATAGAACACAAGGACTAAAAAAAAATATGATGGTAGATGATATATTAAGGGTAAATTAATATTTTAAAACATTGTCAATTTCTTTGAAAATTAATAATAATTAATTAATTAATTATCAATTTTAAAAATTTTCAAGCTGGCATAGGTGATTATGTGCTAGTGTGATCCAAGAAAATATCTTAAAGCCTTGTGATGATGGCACAGCCCTTCCTAACTATAGAACCCCCTCTTTTTATTCATCCTAAATTACTATTTATTACACACTGACAGTACACGTTTCCTCCATTGTCTGAGCTCTGCTTCTTGGACTTTTCCACAATACAAATTTCTAATTACCACAAACAAGTAAAAGTCTTTCTCTGCATTAGATTGCTTGAACACTGAAGCAGTTATTTTATGTTGATTAAAAAAATTTTGTGTTTGGTACAATTTCTGTTACGTCCAAGGCTATTTATTTTCTATACCATTGCCATTGGGGTTTTAACAAAATGTTTTAATCCACTTACTTTGTACTGGATAGTCTTTAATAAAACGATAATTTTCAGCATTGATATACGATGAATATGTACCTAAATTGTTTACTTTTGAAGCTCCCGTAAGAGCCGTAAAAAATTGCACTGGCCGACCTGTTAGGGTCGTCCGTGCGGGGTATTGGGAATAGTTTTCAACTAGCAATAACCACGTCTCGGTAAAACCTCATCGACTATGGTACCGCCACTGCGCAATGCTAACGAAAACAGTGCAGCCGGAAACCCCTATTTAAAAATGTTGTCATTTTTGTGTGGTGTTCAATATTTCAATATGCTCATAAATAAACAGAGTTTGCAAATATTTTTAAAGTATTTTTACAATTTCTGACATAATATTGTCTTTTAATTAATTTGTTCAATTTAAAAAATGTAAATAACACATAAGACATATTTTAAAAAGTCATTTATAATATTTGAAGTTTTGCTTTTAAAGGGAACTAACTTAAATTTATCTTTGAAGCACAGTGATCTGTTACAATTTTCTTCATGATATTTATTTCCCCTGGTTTTGTCGCCAAATTTACAATCAGATCCTTTCAATTAACCTACATAAGCCATGAACCTTGTCCATTGTCAAAGTTTAATTAATAAAGTTGGTGAATTTATGTAACATGTAGTAAAGAATAATAATAATTTTTTTAAAAATGATAATTTAAATAGCGCTGTACTCCAGTAAGGAACTGGTCTCACATTGCGACATTGCTTTACAATTTACATAGAAATAACATAAATAAAATAATAATGCATCCAATATTCAATAAACATTCATATCCTAGCATTTGCCGAAATGTTCATATATGTATTTGTTCATTAATAAAGCTTTACATTTATATGTTACTGTTATAATTAAAAAAATTTGTTGCGTATCTTGTATGAAATTATATAAGCAAACCTTGTAAGGGGCCGTCCATAAAGTACGTCACGCTCTAGAGGGGGGGGAGCGGGTGTAAGAAAGTATGACAGTTTGTGACAGGGGGGTGGGGGGTCTGGTCATGTGTTACATCACAGTGTTTTATATTAAATTTAAATTATTTTGTTGATAAAAAAAATTTTGGATTGAAAGTGTGATGCACTTTAGGGGGGGGGGAGTTACAAATGGTAAAAAAATAGCGTGGTGGTCCGAGATTTGTGACGGGGAGAGTTAAAAATGGTAAAAAATAGTGTCACGTACTTTATGGACAGCCCCTAAGTAATAAAAGCTGTTAATTTATTGTTAATATTTTTAATAATTTGTTGCAATGCATTGATTTCTTATGTCTTTGCAACAAGATTATTTATTAATTTTAAAAAGTTAATATTAAATAATTGTTTTTTTTTGGGGGGGGGGAGTAGTGGGGTTAGGATGAAGGGGGTGTTTAGTGGTAAATTGATGTAGTTATTATTATAATTAAGAGAAAGGGCAAATAAAACATATCCTTAAATCATCCTATTGATTCATCATTTTACCACACGCAAAAAAACAACAAACTGTAACCAGGCTTCTGGTTACTCATGATGTATGAGGTAGTTAGAATGACTTGAGTATTTTGAGACTGACCTGTGTATTTAGTGAGACTGGCCTGTGTATTTAGTGAGACTGACCTATGTATGTAGTGAGACTGGCCTGTGTATTTAGTGAGACTGGCCTGTGTATGTAGTGAGACTGATCTGTGTATGTCTTAAAACTGATCTGTGTATTTAGTGAGACTGGCCTGTGTATTTAGTGAGACTGGCCTGTGTATTTAGTGAGACTGGCCTGTGTACGTAGTGAGACTGACCTGTGTACGTTGTGAGACTGACCTGAGTATGTAGTGAGACTGGCCTGTGTACGTAGTGAGACTGGCCTGTGTACTTAGTGAGACTGGCCTGTGTATGTATTAAAACTGATCTGTGTATGTGGTGAGACTAACCTGCTGACCTGTGTATGTGGTGAGACTGACCTGTGTATGTAGTGAGACTGACCTATGTATGTATGTATTAAGACTGATCTGTGTATGTAGTGAGACTGACCTATGTATGTATTAAGACTGATCTGTGTATGTATTAAGACTGATCTGTGTGTGTAGTGAGACTGGCCTGTGTATTTAGTGAGACTGGCCTGTGTATGTAGTGAGACTGACCTGTGTACGTAGTGAGACTGACCTATGTATGTAGTGAGACTGATCTGTGTATGTAGTGACTGACCTGCATGACAATAACTACATCCAGGACTAGGATAAATGAGGCGAGCAATGACCTTGACATTTCGTTACTGTGCAGAAAATCACGATTGAGCTTGTCCCAGTTGATGTAGTCAGTGGCTATGACAAAGATGACCGTAAATGAAGACACCACAACTGCGACCCAGAATACAATGATACGGTTGAACCTCGTATTCCACCATCTGCGAGGCACTTTGGCCCAATATGGGTACAGTTTCTCTTGGAGCATAATGTCTGTCACCTGGAAGAAAAATAAAGTAGTGGTCACACCTCTAACATGAAGCAGTGGTTACACCTCTGACATCTACAATGGAGTTACATTACTGATCCTTCTCTTGGGGCAAGACTTCATCCTGAGAGGGTAACAATCCATTCAGGGGTAGGGCGGTGGGGTACACCTTTGAGACTAGTCCTTCCTCAGCCTAGGCAACCACTCACCATCCAGGCAGTGAAGAAATCCCCACATCAGGTACCAGTGGCAACCCCACACCACGTACCGATGGCAACCCTACATCAGGTACCAGTGGCAACCCCACACCACGTACCGATGGCAACCCTACATCAGGTACCAGTGGCAACCCCACACCATGTACCGGTGGCAACCCCACACCACGTACCGGTGGCAACCCCACACCACGTACCGGTGGCAACCCCACACCACGTACCGGTGGCAACCCCACACCAGGTACCGGTGGCAAACCCCACACCACGTACTGGTGGCAACCCCACACCACGTACAGGTGGCAACTCCACACCATGTACCGGTGGCAACCCCACATCAGGTACCAGTGACAACCCCACACCTCGTACCGGTGGCAACCCCACACCACGTACCAGTAGCAACCCCACACCACATACCGGTGGCAACCCCACACCACGTACCGGTGGCAACCCCACACCACGTACCGGTGGCAACTCCACACCACGTACCGGTGGCAACCCCACATCAGGTACCAGTGGCAACCCTACACCACGTACCGGTGGCAACCCCATATCAGGTACCGGTGGCAAACCCCACACCAGGTACAGGTGGCAACCACTCACCATCCAGGCAGTGAAGAAATCCCCACACCAGGTACCGGTTGCAGCCACCTTCATGAACATGCTGTTGGTGATGCCCATATAAGGTGATATCTGGTAGGGTGCCGTGTAGTCTCCGCCCATCAGAAGCATGGCGTTGTACACATAGGAGAAAATGAAGAGCATGAGAACTGTGGTGAGGAACATTGTCATCCAGGATCCCTTCTCGTCATGGAACATCTTTAACCGAAATATATTATCTGAAAAATACAATTATATCATATTACTCCCCAAAGTAATTATCACATTTTTGTAAAGTTTTTTTAAAAAATTGAAACTTAGTGGATCAATTGTTGCAAATTGGGTCGCTTAAATTGGGTCACTTAAATTTAGATTTATATAAGAAATAAATCATCCAATATCTGATGATATTTTTGTTGAGTGAACCTGAGGTTGAGGTTTATTTTGTATTATTAAAATAACTTAGAGTTAGAGTTAGAGTTCTATTTCGGCTAATAAATGGATAAAAGATTTTTTTAGTCAGAAGTTCAGGAATTTATAATTAATATTTTTTTAAATTTAGATTACTCATTTACTGTACTCAAATGAAGAAAAGACTTATTACATACATGTGTTAATTAGGCAACAATATAGTGTTTGTTGTATGTATGTTTGTTTTGACTGTTTGTTACATTTACATGAATCAATTTTGGATAATATATAGGTAAATAGTACATTGTAATTAAAATATTAAGGGTGAAAAAAGAATTAAATAAAATATGTTGTAAAATAATTTGTATTCATATTAATATCAAAGATTATTTAATTTGAAAAAAAATGTGCTGTGATTTGGTGGGTAATCTAGAAGAAATCAATATTTTAAAATACTAGAAATTGAAATGTGAAATCTTTCATGCATAACTTTTATCTAGAAGAAATAAAGGAAAATAGAAGTGACTGTTTCCTTCTGATGGCTCTAAATCACAGTCCACAGCACTAACACTACATGGATAGAATGTGGAACTGCAACATCTTCCTGTTGTCAGATGTCTAGACTATGTGCTCAACAACTGGTTGGTGTTTGTGTGGGATGGAAAGGGAAGGGTGGAATTATATGTACATGTATGAATGTGGTTTTTTGTACTAGGAGAATGGTGTGAGGTAGTTGAGTGGGAATGAGAAGTGGGGCACTGGAAAGAGTAGATGAGTATTATTATAAGTTCATTCTATAACAGTGAAGTGATTTATTCATGAATAAATTAAAATGAAAGACGTGGATACAATTTTTTGGTATCTGATGATTCTTTTTTCAGTTTAAAGTTTGGCTGGTATTTCAAGTAAAAGTGATGCAAAGTGAAGGCAAAATCTTTCATTGAACATGCTTGGTTCAATGACTCAAAGCAATTTAGCATTGGCTAAACATGCAGAGACAAAATGAACTTCTTACCCCTGCACCTGAGTTTATAAAATAAAGGGAATGAAAAGCTTCATATTAGGGTATTTTAATCATGTATGGATTGATTGATGGATCAATATTTGAGTATCAAATACTTCAGAAAGCATCAGTATTCATTGCAAAACTTATTTCAATCATGTTTGGACAGGGGACTGTTACAATCTTCATAGTTCATAGAATGATACCATTATGATAAGTTAAATAGAATGATACCATTATGATAAGTTAAGGCATTTCATTTAGTCAGGAAGTTTTAGGGAATTCTTTGCAATCAACTTCACTATGTTAGCCAGCAATTTTGATTAATCCAATTTCATTTGGCCCCTCACTGGGGTCAACTTTTTTTTACTAGTATCTAATATAAACAATTTTTTTTTACTTTTCCTGAATTTCAGAATGTTTTGACTAGTATTATTATGATTTTTTAAAAATTGTAAATAGGTTTTATTTAAAATGAAAATTTAACTTACTGAAAAGAACAGTGTGAAAAATGAATTTCCCAATGAACACGCCAGCAATTATTCCCAACAGCCACATGCTAACTTTGAGGATGCTCCAAGAATTTGGGAACCACTTCATAAAGATGAAAGAAAAATCATGTCCAATGACAGGTATATTACATTCACTCCGGCTGTGGGCAACAGGATCCTCCGCATAAATCAAAAAATTGCACAAAGTTACAAAATACGCAGTAAATAATCTGAAATATGGATGCTGAAAATGATATCGAAAATCTTTTTCCATAACCAGAGAGTAGACACTTCCCGCATCGACATCTTCTTTTGTTGCTATCTCCAGACTTGCTATCTGCTCAAGTACGCCTTTGCTTTCTAATTCTGCAGTTAATTCCTCTATGCTCACTTGGTTTAATATTGTATCACCACTTTTGATTTGATCATTTGATTTAGTTGTAACGTGTCCCTCTGCTGACGTGTCCCTCTGCTGATGTGTCCGTCTGCTGATGTGTCCGTCTGCTGGTTTAATTTTACCTAACATCTTAGTTAACTCTTCTTCATTTTCATCTTTGGTTTGCAGGTCATATCTGGATGATTCTTCCATCCTTGACTTTGATCCAGTCAAGTGGAGTTCCAAATTACTTCTTTCATAAACTCCTTTTCAATGTTACTTCTTTGTTCAAGTTTGTTAAAATGTAACCACTGTAAATGATTTGTTTGATTGTCTTCACTTCCTGCAGTAGATAATACAATTTTGAAATAAGACATAATAAAAAAATAATAAAATATGTTATTTATGCTCTAATGTTATTTATGTTCTATGTTATTTATGTTCTAATGTTATTTATGCTCTAATGTTATTTATGTTCTGCAATGACTCTCCTTTTCATATTGATAAATAAATATTCTACTTTTTTTAGCCGGCCTAAATTAACCGATGTGACACATTTTATTAATTCCAGTTCTAGTTGTTTAAAGTTTCCTTAAAAATTTTTTTTTACACTTCATTTGCTTCTTTCAAAAATAAAAACAAAAATCTCTGTGACAACTAACTGTTGGAGATGAGAAGAGGCATATATTAATACTGAACATAAACCAAAATTTAAGAAATTATCCTATGAGTTTTGAAGAACAATCTTTTGAAAAAAATTTTATTGTGCTACATGGAAGGTCTTTTGGAAAGTCTTGTGTTTGTAGTCTTTTTCATAGCCCTCTGCAACATGGCCAATGACATAGCATTTCATTTTAGATGTTTCTGATGTGCTTCTATAGTGTTGATAAATGAGCTAAGAAATATTAGTATGAGTATAAGCATAAAACATATTGAGATTTAAATATTATCATCTGCCATCATTTAAATTTTACAGACCATATCAATGTCATATCATATTCATTGATTTTGTTTCAAGATTAATATTTAATGTTTTTAATGCCCTTCTATGACATAAAATCTCTGACTAACTAAGTAACAATCCTTCATTTTTAAAAGGCTAACTTATTACATAAAGAATATAGGCTAAATGTTATTGATTATGCTATTGATTATTAAATTTAAAAAAGTGGACATTTCATTTATATTGATTTGAAATTTGATTCTCTAATTAATTTTTCAAATAAATTTTAACATTTGAATTGCGTATTAACTTCTTCTATCATTACTATCAACTAAATAAGTAAATTAGAGTAGATTTAATTGTGGCATGGTCATTTTTTTTATGAACCAGCTTCAGAGAATCTAACATTGAAATAAGGGTATGTGTAGTGGGGAGAAGGTTGTTAGCCTGAGACGGTGGTGGTCAGATTGATTAGTCTGATTCTGATATCATTAGGCCCTTGGCCTTGCCTTGATAAAATATGAGACCCAGTGTTTACTACTTTCAATAATTTTTATTATCTTAAGTCTAACTTAATTAACAATGACTATAATGTTATAATATAAATAAATATTATAATTATTTATTTAAATTTATACTGTCACTCTCATAGTCATAGAGTATAGAGTATTTAGTGTATAAGTGTATCATGAGTCATAGTATAAGTATAATAGTTATAATAGGTACTTGTCTGTTATCCAACCACCAAAAAGTTTTAAATTTTTTTGAGGGGTATTAACTGCTGGAAACCCCGCAAAACTTTGAAATGTAAGTTAGACTTAGGCTATTACAATTTACAAATTACTACTAAATATATGTTAATATATTTTATATCTATACTATAATATGACTCGGAGTCCCGTTGTGGTGTTTATTTGGCTCTTTTACTGATTTTGTTGGCCGCTCGATTAGTTGGGTGTTAGCAACGATAATAGTATCAACGAAATGTAGGCTGTGATTAACGGTTTCATGAGTGTAATCCATGACGAATTAAAAAAATAAATAGTGATACTATATTACAATTGATAATACACAAGGCAGCCTGTTTTTTTAATGGCAACTTTCTTTCATTTATCGTTTAGATTGTTTTTAATCAGTGTTGTTCTCATTCTTGCGAAATTTCAATATAGTTAAATTAATAAAGTGAATATATACAGTACAGTCAATCTTGTTAAGTATCATTTATTGTATATATTATATTGTATTAGTATGGCTTATAAATAATATGTATATTATTTACAACAGTGACAACAAGAAATACATAAAATAAAAATAATTTTAAAAATCTTGGTGGTCGGATAACAGACAAGTACCGTTATAATATAATATAATCATTGCCTAAAGCTAAAAAAATAACAAAATAATATTGACATATTAATTTAATATTCATATTGGTATTTAGTATTAGTATTACGAATACTATAGTATTAGCATTGGACTGGTACAATACTTGACTTTGACAAGAATATTCCCTAACAGACACCAAAGGTTGTTAAAAAGAAAAAGTAGCTATATTTTTTTAAAATGAATTTTCAGTAAACTAATTCCGTTGATCGACAATAATTCTTGGGCCTGGGCGCGGCAGAAAGTGGGGTGTAGTGTAGCGTAATTTAATAAAAATCCATATCGGATATCGCTTGTTGTGCTCTATAGTGTTACCATTCTGCCCCGCCCCTTATCTACAGTTCATTTCCGGTGTAGGAGAAAATAAATCTCTATTGAATTACTCACGAATGCGCAATCACAAAAATAACTAATATTATACATTAATAGTCATTAATCATTAAATTGTTATTCCTTTTCTTTCCAATGCATTTTGAGTTTTTTCATTGAATCACATAAGCATTTACTTGATTTTTTTTTAAATAGGTTTTGTTAGAGGAGGCTATATAAAGATTTTAATATAAAATTTCCGGAATTTATGAGCGGTCACGTATTAGTTACTAGATTTAAGTTTTCATACATTTTCATTTTTTCCCCTCCAATTTCATAATTTTTAATCCTTTTCAAAACACTCAACTAATCTTTAATTAACCAAATAATAAAAATACTAACTGTTTCATAAAAGTAGTAATTTTTACATAAAGCAATTAATTTAGAAATTGATATGGTGAATCTTTCCTCCTTTACCTATTGTACTTGCTTGTACTTGTATTCTAAATGTCTACATGTTTGACTATAATAAACAAATAAAACACTGAAACCACCCAGTACACCACATTGGCGACGAGGATGGGATCAGGACGCCACATTGGCGACGAGGATGAACGTCATGGGACGTCAAACATTTGTCGCGGTGATGACAATTAATAAATATAAGTAAATTAGACAAAGGACGAGGAAAACGCCACATTCACTTTGTTTCACAATGGCATTGGCGAATAGGATTGGCGACATCAGTAAAATTATATGTCACGTTGATGACTATTACTATATATATAAATAAGTACAAATAAAAATTATAAAGAAGAATGTCTAAAATTAAACAATATGACGAGAGTTTGGAGCCATTCTCAAACTACAAAGAAAGGCTCGACGCATACTTTATGGCGAACGATACTGCTCCCATGAAGCAAACAGAAGTACTTCACTCGTCAATAGGTCCTAAAATGTATAATTTATTAAGGTCCTTGACGACACTCAATTGCCATCCACAAAATCTTACAAGATCACCTGTCCCCTGCTCCACTGGAGATTGTGGAACGTTTTAAGTTCCACAGACGAATTCAACAGGAAAAGGAAACAGTGAGCACATTCCTTGCAGAAATCAGAAAGTTATCCGAACACTGCAACATTAAGGATAATCTTGAAGAAGCTTTAATGGACAAGTTTGTGGTGGGCATCAAAGATAACGCGATTCAGAGAAGGCTTTTACAAGAAAGAAAATTATCTATGGATAAAGCAGTTGAATTGGCTTTGGCTATGGAGCAAGCCACCAAGGATGTCATCTCTATACATAAAGGTTCTAAAGAGGAAGAACAAGAAGTATCTTTCATAAGTAAAAGAAAACTGCACAAGAGTGTAGCATACCCTCCTTGCCACTCTTGTGGTAAAACTAACCACAAAAGGTCTGAATGTTATTTCAAGGACGCCATATGTAGAAGCTATTCGAAGAAATGACACATTAAAGGCATCTGCAAAAGTAAACAAGCAAGTACAATAAGTAAAGGAGGAAAGATTCACCATATCAAATGGAATGAATAATCAGATGAAGATTCTGATACCATTTTTGAAATTTATAATCTTCACATTCCGTAGTACAGTACAAACACAAAGATAACTCAACCCTCAAATAAACATAAGGATAAAAACACCTTTATAATTCCGTATGCAAGAACAAACACATGCAACTTTTCATACTTCCCGTCTGGAATTCGGGCGTGGAATGGGTTGCCTGAATAAACCAGGAAAACCAACACTTTACCAACATTTAATACTCTAATAAGAATGCAGGGCTAAACACAAACCAAAGATAAGCGTAGGACGCAATAATCTTCTGTATAGAAGTATAGAAGAAGCGTCTGTAACAGTTAAGATAAGATAATAATAATAATACAAATATAATAAAATAAAATAAAAAAATGTCACAAATCCGAAAAGCGGCAAAGGCAAGATGATTTCCAGAAGTAATCTAATGGTTCTTGACTTTAATTATGCCAACGTTTTTAAAAGTAAAAGACAAAAGCAATTGGCGTCAGCTAATTTTTAGCAATCGACTTCCATTGATCCATTGATGATGTCATGCAAAAAAATACAATTAAAAATAAAATGTGCGATCACATGTGATGTCACACTTTTCTTGCATAGATGCAATATTGTTCACATTACAAAGACAGACGGATATATTGAGATATTTGGCAGTCTTGGTCCAAGTTTTTTTGTCTTTTTATTTTTAATTTAATGACGAAGAAGATTTTAATATTAGTTACAGTAGCCTATAGTTTATTAAAGTGATTACTGTAGTTCCCTATGAAATTTCAACCCAGGTTCAGTTATTGCTGAGAATCTTTATAAACTAAATACAGTTTTAAGATATTTGTTTTAAATATTAATTTTAACGTGTAAATTTTAAAAAAGTATTTGAAATATGACACGTACTTGAGAGGGGTGTCCTAGATAAGTTACGGATTGTATCCTACAGAGGGGTGGGAGTATTGATAAATTATGACGTATCTTATCTTATATTATCTTATCTCATCTCATCTTATCTGTTACAAACACCCCTTCTTTATAGACGATTATTGCGTCCTATGCTTATCCATGGTTAACGTCTAGTCTTGCAGTTTCATTAGAGTTTTAAATGATGATAGTTAGTTTTCCTGGATTACTCAGGCAACCCAAACCCCGTCCGAATTCCGGACGGAAAGAACGGGAATTTTAAAGTTTTTTTTTCTTCTTTCTTTCTGGCATACGGAATTTATTTTTTTAAAGTGTTTTTTCCCCTATGTCTATTTGAGGGTTGTAGGCCCTATTATGTTATCTTTGTGTTGTATTTTCAAGTTATAATTAATTGCCTTATGGATTACTATTATTACTACTTTGCAGTTTGCTCTTTTTTTCTTCTATCCTCTAGCTTTTCAAGGTTCAAAAATGACGGAAGTTTTCAGCTGAAATCTATTTATTTTATAAAAAATGCACTTTGTTTAGGGCGCCTACGGCGCCGACCTTTTTCAAAAGCCCAACTAACTTGTCCTTGTTTGATAAATACGAAATATTAAACTTTCTGAAATGTACACAAAGTATTTTATAATAGGGGTTGCAGGGCGCCTACGGTGCCCCTTTTGTTTTTTGATATTATAATTAACCATCATCTAATTCTCTTTTTACAATGTTCCATTAAATTTTCCAAAATTAAAATATAAGCGAAAACAATGACGTCATATAATATATTTTTTACAGCGCATATTTAATTTGCACACCTTTTGATGCTTTGGTGCAGTAATTTGGTTTTCCCTGCTTTCTAAAATTAGTAGCGTCAGGACTGACTGACAGACACTACTTGCGTGACAATTGCAAATTATATTGTTTAATTAATATCTTAAATACGAATTAAGTTAAACAAACTCAGAATCAATATGAAACGAGAACAACTACAGTAGTGATCAGTTAGCACAGTTAAAAATACAGAAAGTTCTATTTTTAGTGTTTCAAGGAAGCTAATGGCTGATGATTTTCTTTTGCGTTTCTGTTGACAATTGAAAACGGAGCTGAGAAAACTGAAGGATATATTGGCCTATTAATTTATTAACTAAAAGAGTACAATTGGTAATATTAATGCTGATTGAATATGTCTGATTATCATAATTATATTTATTGTCACTGATTCATTGACTGTACTGTACTGACAGTACTGTTTCTGTTCACTGATTCACTCACTCAAGTCACTCACTAATCACTGTTACTGTTAGATACTGACTGACTGTTACTGAACTGACTGTTACTGTCTGTTAGTCACTGTTACTAGTGTTAGCATTGTTAGTCGTTAGTATAGTTAAGTCAACTTACTAAGTTACAGTTATTCCCTTGAATAATGTTTGTTTTCCTGTTTTAAAAACGGTGTCTAAGGGGAGGGGGAACGCTTCCCCTTAGAAATTATTAGATACGAATAAAAATTAAAATAAAAGTGAGGGTGGGGTTTGGAGACGGATCTCCCTCCACAAAAGAAAAAAAACGGGGGAGGGGTCTAAGGGGATGGGGAACGCCTCCCCTTATAATTATTATCTTATCTGTTTACAGACGCTCCTTCTATACAGAAGATTATTGCGTCCTACGCTTATCTATGGTTTGTGTTTAGTCCTGCATTTTTATTAGAGATTTAAATGTTGATAAAGTGTTGGTTTTCCTGGATTCTTCAGGCAACCCATTCCACGCCCGAATTCCGGACGGGAAAAAGGAAAACTTGTATGTTTTTGGTCTTGCATACGAATAAGAAAGGTATAAATAATATACACAAATAATACTAACAGTCACTGTTACTGACTCTCACTTTAAATTTTAAAATTTTGACCGTGAGAATAATGTCGAACTAATTCAATTGTCATTTTAACCGTCTTTCGAGTGTCTGGAATCTTATATTTGTAATAAATTTGTATCCATTTTAGCAATAATCTGAGCGGACCTGCATATCGTTTGTTAATGATTAATCATTAATTAATTAATTAGTAATACTACGGATTTAGCTGATATAAAACTATACTATTATTAACTGTTCCAGTGCAATCAACTTTGTATTTTTATTCTGTATAATTATGAAGTAACTTTTTATTAACTTTCATAAATAATATTTAATTGGACGAGACTCTGTAATGAAAAAGAATAATTATTATTCTCCCCAAAACTAGCATTGTACCTGTGGTCAACATAAATCCATTAAGTTAATTTAATTTAAAGCATGAAAAAACAAAGACAATACAATGGTATAGCCAGTATAGCATAAAAATTTTAAAGTGAGAGTCTGTAACAGTGACTGTTAGTAACAGAATAGATAAGACAGGCATGGATGGGGGAAAAATAAAATGATTCTGGGAAAGAGCCTTCTTGTGTGTTTGCAAACATCCTCACTGTGGTTGTAAAACAACCCCCGCCCCCCCCCCTCCAAAAAAAAAGTAAGACCGTCCTAGGGATTCGATCCGCGTACCATAATGATAAATTGAACTAAGCTAGATTAACCACTCAACTGGAAAAGCTGATGAAAATATTTGTTATTTAATAATTATAAGTAATTATCATTAAATGCACACTAATCAATTTTTATGGCAATGGTGCTTTAAAATTTCAGTAATCATGAAATTGTAATGAGTGTTAGCATATAAATTACACATTTTAGCCTAAATCGAGTGATAGCGGCCATTATTTTGTCTACACCGGGCGTGTTTTTTTTTCATCGTGACCAGCAGCCACTATAAGTAAGACGCATGGGCAGACGACCCGTGCGGATAATATCAGCATTATCCGCACGGCCAAAACCGTGCGAATAATCACTTCGCTATTAGATTTAGATACGAATCAATGAATACGAAACTGCGGACATAGCGAGTGATGCAATAAGCCAGCAAATTTGAAGGCTCGCTCTTTTTCGCTTTAGCGCAAACATCGTGTTACGACGTGTTGGAAATGTATTAGTGATTTGCTTAGTGGAAGCTGATTTAAGTGTTTTACTAGTGATATTTGGGAAGGATATAACTCAAGAATTATTTATAAAATTAGTGATAAAAGTGTAAAAGTTTTTGTGATTGTCTTCCATTGCCCGGCTCATTTCAATTTCAGCATTTTCCCTCAGTTGGGACTATCGATCCGCCCGCCATCTTTGTCCCTTGCATAGCAACAAAGATGGCGGCCGCAAATGACCTCATTTTGGCCCGGTCGGAATAGTTCATATTCACCTACAGTATTATTAATAATTAATATTATTATTAGTTATTAGTACAGTAGAACCCGGTTAAGTCGACGGCCTAAGGGTATGCCAAAAGGCGTCGGGCTAACCGATGATCGAGTTAAACAAAAACCAATATGGCGGCAAAATATTAACATCATGTGCTTGAAATTTCTTTATGTACATGATAAGGTTGTTAACGGTTAACCGGTTAGCTGTAACTTCGGTATAAGCCTATTGCGCGGAGTTAATATTTTGTTGTGTTAAGAAGAATACCAGAACCAATACGCAAGCGACTGTGACATCAAAGCGTTTTCTTACTATTCCGGTCTATAAATAATATACACGTCATCACTATTAGTTTTTTTTTAAAAATGTTACTTTGCTTAGTTGTCGAGGCTCTGTACGAGAGCTAACACACAGTGCGGGTATGATATGAACAACGGTCAAAGTCAAGGCCACGATTGTTATTGTTACTATTTATATTACGAGAGTCATTTGAAATACGTAGAAAAGATACAGGGCGACTAATTGATCCTCAAATTTGAGTTCGTCTTTTAGTGAGAGTTTTCCTGCAAGTTAAAGGCATTTGACGTAATATTACCACATTAATATCAAAACTGATATTTGCTTTAAAAAATGTGTACGGCTAGTGAACGATTTTTTAAATTATTTTTTTAAAACTCTCTTAGTTGACGAGGACTAACACAGGGTGCGGCGTTGTTAAAATCTGAACAACGTTCAAGGCCTCGAGGAGTAGGGTTGCCAACTCTCCCGTTTTTACCGGGAGTCTCCCGGAATCGGCTTTCTTGTCCCATCTCCCGGTTAACTATGACCCGGGAGATATAAATTGTAAAATGTTCAAATAATTGTTTTGTTTAAATCTTTATGTTTGCAATTCTATAATCTCCCGGGTTCGAGGTTGTGGGATTTGGTAACCCTAGTGAGGAGTGTTACTATTCAGTGCAAGAGAGCTGAAAACAAGCGGGCTGTGACGTCACATGTTCTTTGAAGTCACCATCAGACGGCGCGAGGCGAAAATTAAATCATTGATACACTCTCTTAGTTGCTTTTTGCCCGTGATGTCATACAAAACAAGCCCTCGCTTCTGCGTCTTCGTTCTCGACATACGCTGCGTGACCCAGTTCTTCTACACACGCCCAGCATGGCCTAAATGGGGACAAAGCGTGTTTTCGCTCGCGTCGTTGGCTGGCTGTTAGTAATACAATGGGACCCGCTTAAGTCGACGGCCTCAGGGTATGAAAAATGGCGCTGAGATAACCGATCATCGAGTTAAACGAAAACCAATATGGCGGCAAAATATTAACATGCGCTTGAAATTTCTTTATAATTATATACATGATGTGCGTTAATTAATAATGGGACGATTAATCGAAATCGTATCGGAATATCGGGACCCTAATATTTCTTCACTCTTTTCTAAGGTTAAGACCGTTTGTTTTTAAGGGCCGTTTAAATATAATCCAGGGTTCCCACTCAGTCTGGAATTCTTAAAATAGTTTTCCTCGGTCTTGAAAGTCGGGAAATAGTCGGGGAAAAGTTATGACTCGTCGGTAATTTTTATATATATTTTTTTTTGCTGAAGTAAATGACTTTGATTACGTCTCTGTGGTCATGTTTCGATTTCATTAAATTTTTTAAAAAAGTTACCAGTTTATAATTGTCTGCGCATGCGCTAAAGGTCAAATTTTTTGCCTCGCCCCTCCCATGGCGCGTGTCACCGCCGCTCGCGTTTGCAATGCCAGTCGAATCGGCGAATTAAAAAAAAATAAACATATCAATATGGTAATTTTAAGTTTAATGCTTTTGACGTGCAGGATTTCTGTCACTATGAGACTGCACTCGAATTTCCTCCGTAGATCAAATGATACGTGTAACTTGTAATATAAATAGTAACAGATTGTAGAATAGAAAAATAATGGCAACTATATACACCGCCCGATTTGTGCTAGATTTGTTTAGAATTAGAATTTTTAAAGGTGAATTTTCCAAAATGGAAGGTATTAGGGTTTGGGTTAGGTTTAGTTGTAGTGCTTCAGACGCATAAACTGTGAATACCATTTTTTCTTAATTTTTTGCTGTATTTACAAAAACAGCAGGTTGCTAAAATAGCCTAAAATTTAAGAATCTCCAACCCCATTTTTTTTTATCCTTCGCATTTTTTCTCTTTGTCAAAATCAGCGCGTTGCTAAACAAAAACAAATTTGAGAATTTCCATCTCCCTATCCCCCTAAATTCCTGCATCTTGAACTACTTTTCCGCCCGCCATCTTTGTCACCTTTCATAGTAACAAAAATGGCGGCAGGAAAAGACCGTACTTTGACCTCGTCAGCGTAACGATAATTTACCAAGGAACCAATGGACTATTTAGTTTATTTTCAACCTTTATCTCTTAGTTACATGCTGAAAATCTGCTTTACAATAACAAATGTGAAAATGATGTCAAAAATAGTAGAGTACCAATAGCACTTAGCTCTCTACAAGCTATTGGTAGTTGAGTACCTATAGCACTTAGCTCTCTACCATTTAATGGTAGTTGAGTACCAATAGCACTTAGCTCTCTACCATTTATTGGTAGTTGAGTACCAATAGCACTTAGCTCTCTACCATTTATTGGTAGTTGTGTACCTATAGCACTTAGCTCTCTACCATTTATTGGTAGTTGAGTACCTATAGCACTTAGATCTCTACTATTTATTGGTAGTTGAGTACCAATAGCACTTAGCTCTCTACTATTTATTGGTAATTGAGTACCAATAGCCGCAGCTAAAAATTATAAGTAAAAGTACATTATCATTTACTACATCTGCTTAAAGGGCCTACTGCGAGTTGTGACTATTGACAATATTGTGCTAGTAATTGTCACGTGTGATTAACATGATTTGTGACGTAAGGTCACGTGAATAATAAACGCGGGAAGAAAGGAGCATTCCCATTGGTTGAAAGGGTTGGGCGATCAGTTGTCAGTGTAGTTCCGTAGTGAAAGGACGGAATGTGTGTGTGCCTCAAGATTTCCACGTTGTATAACCTCAAATGATATTTCTGTGTACAAAATATACATATTAAAGTTGTTTTATTGAAACAAGTTCTTCAGTGGATTATTGTGCACAAGATTCTGTATTGTGAGAACGCCTACAAAAGAGAGTTACATATAAAATAAGTTAACAGTTACATTGGTGTCGAAGTAAAAGTGATTGCCATTAGGCATAAGTTCTAAGTGAACACAGTACAAGAGATTTTAGAAAGGAGGTTTCGTGGAAATAACAAGTATTGGATATTTCAAAAAGGAAAGTATTCATTAAAAGAAGAAATATTAGCAGCTATCGTATTTTGTGAATATTCAAGTTCGTAAGAAGCTGTGAATAAAATTTTGTGGTTCAATGAAAATACAAGAATATTTCAAGATGGTGGCATAAACGCACATGGTCACGGCGTGCGGTGTATACAACTAGGTCACCTAGTTTGTTCTACGTCACAGTCGACGACAGTACAAGTATACTACACAGTGCTGGAATCTGCGTCGTGTAGGCTTACTGTATGGTGACACACGGTGAACATATATAGGTCGTGACGTCAACAAGCTCACTGCTAGTTGATTCCAGGAAATATTTTTAAACATAACCTGGAACTTGTAAGGCTATGGACTATTAATTATGAAGTGTGAATTATAAATAAAGGTACGGAATTTTTATCCACTCATTGTGTGAAGAGTTTGATAATTGCAATTTTGGATTAATGGAGTGAACTAAATTGTTAAAAACGCTACTCGAAAATTGAAATTTTAACCAAGTGACTTTTATTCAAAACGATTGGACCATTTAATATGTTTTGTCAATCTGAGGGAGCGTATATATAAAGTATACTGAAGATCCCGTGTGAGGATTCTTTTGTTGTCTCATCTTGTCAAGACTAAATTGCATGGTTTAGACGTGTCACTTATTTGAACTTAACATTTTGAATTCAAGATTTTTCATTTGGAAGACTTATAACTTTATCAATGTATACCTAAATTCCTTACCAAATTGCTTGACTCATATTATTCAATCAAACTAAACATGGATTACTACAAAGAATTCACTGCCATAGCTAAAGAGATCGGACTAAAGGGAAAAGAAATGAGAGATTTCATTGAAGAAAAAGTAAGCATTGTTGAAGAAAAAGAAAAGCTAAGAAAAGCTGAAGAAAAAGAAAATCAGAGAATTGCTGAAGAAAAAGCAAGAATTGCTGAAGAAAAAGAAAAGCTAAGAAAAGCTGAAGAAAAAGAAAATCAAAAAGAGGCTGAAGAAAAAGAGAGGCAAAGACTAATAATTGAAAGAGAAGAAAGAGCTGCAAAAAGAGAATTTGAACAACTTCAAATTGACAAGTTAAAACTACAACTTGATTTAGAGAGTAGAGGCCTCAATCCTGGTACTGAAACAAATAGAAGGTCAGCACCAAGGGATACTATCAAAGTAAGAAAATATGATAGCCAGAAAGAAAAAAATGGATGTTTATCTGGATTATTTCGAATCCATAATGGCTATGAAAGGCTATAATGAAGAAGATTGGCCAGCACAACTGATTACTCAATTAACTGGAGAAGCATTTGAAGCTTATAACAGTATAGCCAAAGAAGACAAAAGCATATATAACAATGTCAAAAAGGCACTTCTATGTCATTTTGGAAAGTCAGAAAATGATTATAGAAAAGAATTTCATGAAATGAGAATCAAGATGGACAAAGATCCACAGATCATAGTGCATGAAGCACAAGTCAAATTAACAAAATGGCTGGAACTGACAGCAATAGATACGAGCTATCCAAAGGCCATACTAGACATGGTGTTAATTGACAAGTTTTTAGAAAATGCAACACCAACTCTTTTCACATATTTAACTGATAAGAAAGTTCGTACTCAAGCAGAGCTAACAAATGCATTACGAACATTCAAAGACTCTCATCCGAATGTGGAAATGGATAAGAGACAAGACATATTTGCAGCAATACAAATTAAAAGTCAAGAAAAAAGGCAAGGTATGAGAAACCAGAGTCTGCCAAACCAAGGCAACAGACAGTCTATTTGCTGGTACTGTAACAAGCCAGGACATATGGCGAAGCAGTGTTACCACAATAAAGGACAACCAAATAGGGTGCCACCTAATGGCAGCCCTATAAGAAAGAAAACAGAAGAAAAATCAAGACAAGATCACTTTGAAAACAATGGTAGACAATTATGGAGAGAAAAATGTAATCATAATTCCAGAAATAAAGATTATGATCAAAGTAGACAATTATGGAGAGAAAAATATAATCATAATTCCAGACATAGAGATTATGATCAAGAAAGACAATCATGGAGAGAAAGAAATAATCATAATTCCATAAATAGAGATTATAATGAAAACAGAAGATCATGGAGAGGCAAATACAATTTTGATTCCAGAAAAAGAAATTATGATACACCATGGAGAAAGAATGAAAACCAAGACATGAATGATAGAAAAATAATAAAGTTAAATTGAGCACAGACAGAAACTAGTGACACTTTAGCCACTATTAAAAATCAAGTATATGATAAAAGGGATGAAGACCATAATAGCAGAGATAAATATAGAACTGGTGAATCTGAAACCATTTGTGTGAAATCATCTGAATTAGGAAGAACAATTGGTTGTGTATTAAGCAAAATCAAAGACACAGATACAGAAAATATTTTTCAGATAAAAGTTTCTGACAGTGACTCATCTGGTCGAAATTCGATTGAACTATCAGGAAGCAAAAATGACATCTCAAAAGCTAAACAACTTATTCAAGATGCTGGAATTGAAATTATGAATGAACATAATCGAAGTCATGGTTGGTGAATTATTGAACATTTAACAGTCTGAAGAAACATTCAAAGCCCATCGATTTGAATTCATACTCGTCAATTGAAGAATGACTATCTTTGAACTAGGCTATGCTATTAGCCGACTACAAATTTGACATTAAACCTGTGAAGGGAAAGGACAATGTGGTTGCAGACATATTGAGTAGAATGACCATAAATAAAGACATTCTGTGAATTCCTACATGATAAAACCAGAGACTGTATTAACATTAGTCTGTGAATTCCTGAATGATACAACCAGAGACTGTAATTATATTAATATTTTTATTCGTTGAACAATGGACAAGGAACAGTGTTTGAATTCCACTGGATTATTAGTTAATTTTAATAATATTGATTGTTAAAAGTATTTTAATTACACAAAATTACAGATGTGTTAAAAAATTTCAGTTTCAATTTTTTCAGCACAGGTAGACTGTTGCAGTCCTACAGATTTTTTTCTCATTATTTTTTATGTTTAGACTGTTGCAGTCCTACAGATTTTTTCTTATTGATTATATGTCCAGATGTTGTATGTAAGGCAATGAATGTTCATTGATGATAAATATTTGAAATTTGAATATAGATATAGATTAATTTGATTTTATGAAGACCAAAAATGTTGTATTTCATAAACATTTTTTTTTGAAGGATGGGGGTGAATGTCACGTGTGATTAACATGATTTGTGACGTAAGGTCACGTGGATAATAAACACGGGAAGAAAGGAGCATTCCCATTGGTTGAAAGGGTTGGGCGATCAGTTGTCAGTGGAGTTCCGTAGTGAAAGGACGGAATGTGTGTGTGCCTCAAGATTTCCACGTTGTATAACCTCAAATGATATTTCTGTGTACAAAATATACATATTAAAGTTGTTTTATTGAAACAAGTTCTTAAGTGGATTATTGTGCACAAGATTCTGTATTGTGAGAACGCCTACAAAAGAGAGTTACATATAAAATATAGTAACAGTTACAGTAATAGGGCGCAAAACAAAAGACTTGAAGAGATCGAGAAAGTGAAGTCTGAAACTAAAATTTAGTTTTAGTGGCAATTTCATATGAGAACTATTTCAATTTTAAATAAAAATTTTCTCCTGGTGTATTAACTGTCTCATTCTCTCATTTTCTGCACCCTATCTTTCTTCTTCTGATAAAGCTAACAAAAAACTTCAGTGTCTAGATAGCCAGAAACGCTAAAAGTTCTAACACCATTCAGATTTTCACAAATATCGTGTGAAAACTCATTTGTTCAATGCAGATAGTCTTGCATTGATTTGACTGTTTACAAAGCATTTCTCTAGTGTTTTCCAACTCTCTGACCTCCACTGACTAAGACACTAATAAGACTAAGAATGGCTAACTGGACTGACTAATATTAACTTTTTAATATTATGTTAGGCTATTGAAAATGCTAATATTTCTAAAATGGAAAAATTTAGAAGCACCCTTAGAATAATTTTTTATGAGCTGAGCTCATTTACTAGATGCATTTATTTGGTTGTCAACATAATAAAAATAGCAAACTTAATGTTTCCCTCTAGGATTTGGCACGAATTGGCATCTTGTGGCCATTCATTTCCTGACATAATTTAATAATTAAATAATGTATAAAATAACCATGTTTGTGTGTCCTAAAGTGGTCGGTCGACATCTGAAACACCAGGGGACACAAAAGACTAATTATTTAATTGCCTATCGTTACTGACAAATGTGAGACCAAATCCCTAACTTGTTATCCCAGTTAGGATTTATTTCCTAGTCTGAGTGGTAGCTTCTTGCTCAGTGCATGATAAGTGAAGGAGATTGACATTGAAATTAAATGTTAATGGCCTTGGTCTATCTGTTAGAATCAGAGTACATTATAATATTTATAGCAGAGTGGAATGATTTTGTAACAAAGTGAGGCACTCATTCTTTATAAATATATACCAATGACAAACCTGTCACAAATATTTTAATGAATACCTATACAATTTTGACACCTTTTTGGTATTTCAGACATCTAAACATGACGCTAATGGAATTTTTTGGTTGCACTTTCATTTCCTTTGGACCTCCGCTTGCACTGTTTCTGTTTACTATTGCAAGAGACCCAATGCGTATTATTGTCTTAATAGCCAGGTATGTTTATTATATATTTAAGAATTATTTTTATTTTAAAAAATAAAGTCTTTTTAGCCTTAAGAAACAGTTTAATATTACTGAATAAATTTTATTTATTATGAAAAAGCTATTAATATTTACAAATAAATTCTAGAAGAAAAAAAATAGAAAAAAATATTAAAGAAGTATGAAGTATTTTAAAGTGACTTCTTGAGTTTGTCTGTCATAAAATTATCAAAGCTAAGGGAAGTATTAAAAATCTAGGTTTTCAATGTTTTTTTTCCAATGATATTCATAGAAACGTCTATGTGAATGATTTTTCATGTTTATTACACAGTGCATTTTTTTGGCTGATTGCCCTGCTGCTGTCTTCTATACTGTGGTACGCCGTTGTACCCTTGAGGGAAACACTAGCATTTGGCTTAGTCTTTTCTGTCCTCATTCAAGAGGCATTTCGGTTTCTCTTCTACAAAACAATAAGGTAATTTACTGAAGGTTTCGCCTGCGTAATTTTTAAAAATATGAATTTAAGAAACCTTAATCTTGACATTGTTGATTCATTTGTCATCATGTAAATAATTTTTAGGATTTTAATTTGTTCAAAGACAAATTGTACATTTGTTGCTCAACTATTAAGGAAAATTGAAAGTATTAAAGAACAACAGTTTGCTTCAAACTTCAAGTTATTTGCTACAAAAACATGTAGATTTTGCATTTGACATTTAAAGATTTTTCTAACAATTGAAAGCTTTGTTAGGGTAGGCATCAAAATATATGTTGACAATCCTAATGTAAATTAATTTTGTTCTCCATTATTACTTTAAAATCTTAACTCAACCCATTGATATTCATTGTTTAAGTCTGGATGTCCCTAATGTTAAAAACATGTAACTGGACTTGTAGCTGCCAACTATTTCTTCCTGACAGGCTGGCTGATGAGGGCTTGCTGAAAGTAACTCAGCAGAATCAAGATAAACATGTGACCCCAAAAGATATTTCAAACAAGAACATCATGGCTTACGGTAATACGTGTTTTACTTAATTCTCTTTTGCAAATTTTACCATGTTGGGTTATTAGAGATCAGGCACTTTGAAACTCTGACACCGAGCATGACACGGAATGCACCTTTTGAACTTTTAGTTTAGAATTTTAAAAACAAAAAATTCAAGAAGTAAGAAAAGTAAAAACCATAGAACAAAGAAGCAAACTGAAAAAGTCTTAAAATGACTGAGCGCTCAAGAGTGATGTGACTGGCTGTTACAGTGGTATGAAAGGTAAATGAGAATAAGTCTTGAGTTGTAATTTTAAAAAAACGTAAAAAACCAAGTTTTTCACTATAAATCCTTTATGCACTAGACGTAACTAAAAGAATGTTCATTATAATACGCAGCGCAAGACCATCCAAAAATACAAAATTGCAGTTGTGTCGTAAAACATGTTTAACATAATGCGCACCGATCAGGAATAGGTTTATAAAAAGTGTTGTCAATAAAATACGCACCTTATTGCGCGACAGAAAGGTTGTTCAATATAATACGCACCGCGACGCTCTATCTCATAAAATAACATGATACATAGGAATAAATAAAATAATCTAAAAATTCAATAATTTAATTACAGTACATGCGATCGATCTGAAATTTTGATACATAGTTTTTATCATCGAAACGAAACTGCCTGCTAAATTTCAGCTCGCTAGCTTACGAGAAAGTGGGTTAAAAATCGATCCAAAGTTTTGGCGACCGACAATCAAGCAAGCAATCAAGGGTTCAAACAAACAGACACCACGAGTAAATATAAAGGATTTTTTAAAAAAAGTCGTTACTTTAATGGTAGAAAGGATTATTCTGGTGTTTTTATTTTTGCCTGGCAGTTACATTTACCTGTTTAGGATGCTTCATAAAATGGTGCTTATTTGTGGTTGAAGATTTTTGTTCAGATCTTGTGTTTCTGAAAAAAATAACGGCCTTGCTGGGGATTAGCATCCTATTGGTATGGGTGAAGTGGTACAACAAAGTTAGTTATTTTCAAGACAACTCATGTAAAACTTCATATTTATTAAGCAGCTGTTTTGCTGTTTAAAAAAAAACGAGTTTGAGACAAGGCAGTCATGTTTTATACTAGCATTACAATTACAGAACTTTCAAAGAAGCATGTAATGGCCTATGGTAAAGTATGTTGTTGACATTGAATTTATTGGTTTGTTAAGTTATTGTCAATTTTTGTTTCCCTAAAGTTAACTCTAGCTTGCTGCAGCAAATTAAAGTAAAGTTGAGTACATTTCTAAAAATAAAATGTTAAGATTTGTTTGTGTGAAATAACTGAAAAGAATCAGCATCTAAATTGTAGATCAACGTCTCTATAACTGATAGATTTGGGTGTTAGCCATGATTGCTTTATTACTGATAGATTTGGGTGTTAGCTAGAATTGCTTTATTTAGTTCTGGTTTTGTTTTGTTTAATTTATTTTAAAAAAAATTGGCTTACTATTGTCTTCATTAAATTTATTAATTTCCTTTAATTCTTTATAAAATATTGACTGTTCATTCATAGTAGAAATAGTATTTACTTAATTGCAAAGACTGCCATACAACAAATTTAAGGATTTATGCGTTTGATTTCAATTCCTGTAGCTCAGTACATTTTCTATTCTGGACAACATTTAAAAATAAAACTCTTTATCTCTTTGACTCCTACTCATTATCAACACAATTTATTTTCCTAATTTTAAAGTAAGTGTTTCCAGTTCAACAGACTATTGTTGGTCAAGAAAATATTTTAAAAATCTAGTTTTAACTATGTGAATTTGACTTTTAGTTTCAGGCCTTGGGTTTGGACTAATTGCTGGGGCTTTCTCCATGATCAATCTGCTGGCAGACATGTCTGGTCCTGGGACTATTGGAATCCTAGGAGACTCCAAGTACTTCTTTTGGGCTTCTGGTAATGAAAAAAGTTTTATGATTCATATTTTGAACTTTTTTTTAAGCACTCCATAAGCTCAATGACAAAAGAATCTTGCATCCTACTGTCTGATAAGAACACACAGACCATGCCGGTCTGTCCGTGCCGGTCTGTCCATGCAGGTCTGTTTTAGTTGTTAAAAATATTTTTTTGTTGTAACTTTCAACACAAGCAGGCACGCATGCATGTAGGTCTATAAATGTTTCAAAGATAAGACCCCTTGAGCTGTCAGGACCTTAATTTAGTTTTAGCTATATATAAATATTTATTATGTAAATATATGTGCATTTGTCAATTTTTATCTTTCATTATAAGTAGTTTAAAGGTTGTGTGATTTGTCTAAATATTTTACAAGTTGCAGGAACCTGGGGTGGTGAGGGTATTTTTTTAAATAAGAAATGTAATCTCATCAACTCAATGCTGACCTAAATTCACTGAAACTCCAATGGAAATCGTGTTTCTATTGTTCTATCAGAAGTTTTGGGATGATGTGATGTTAGTGTCTCCCTAATTAGCTACCAACTACTCTTGCCCGGGAAGGGGGTGGGGGGGGGGTAGCTGCGCATGTTATACATGTTTCACTCTTGTCATCAATATGTCAATGCTCCACATCTTATGTTATGGCTTAAAAAAATGTTCGATTATAAACATAGTATAATTATTATAGTTGAGACATTGCGTGTTGTGTTTTTCTATAATTTATGTTATGTTATGTTATGTTAATTTATTTTAGCATTCATGACTCTGTGTTTCATCCTGCTGCACACTGCTTGGGGAGTCATTTTCTTTGCTGCCCTTGACAAGAAAAATTACATATCAGTTGCTCTGGTGGTAGCGGCCCACATGCTGATTTCATGCTTGGTAAATTTTAATATCTATAAACAGTAGGAGCAGGCTTATTTGATCTTACTTACGAGAACAACAGATTAGGGGCTAATTTGATGACTTATGTGGATTTACAAAATATCAAGCTTGAGGGTTATAAACTGGATGGGAGGAAATAAGCTAATTTTAGAAGTGCTTAACTTTAGCTCATTGAATAGAGTACAGTAAAATAATATGCAATGTCAGTTAAAAAGCTTTAAGGAAAACTCCCAGCTTTTTTAATTCAAGAAGAGATTAAATTTTCCTACTGGCAAAGTTATAAATGTAATTAAATTTTACATTACATGTTGCATAGACTATAATAAAATCATTTAAAATTTATTGTAGATATTTGTTTCATTACACACAAAATTCTTTTACAAAATATTTACATGATTGTTTACCTTGGCTTGGAATTTAGAAACTTATTTATTTTTAAAACTTGAATGAGATGGAATAAAAAAATAATTTAATTTTTGTAAAGCCAATTTTCTAACCCTATCTAGAATAATGGTTGTTTCTATAATTTTCAGACATTGTTTAATCAGCAAAGTGATTTTTCCAACTCTGCCATCTATCTTTCCAACATCATACCTGCATACATCATTCTCATCATATCTGGCGGTGCTGCATTCGTCACAGCCGGGGGCAGCCTCAACAACGTGAAAGCAGCGTTGGTTTGCCGAAAAGGCAGATATCAAATAGACTAAAAGAAACGTCCAATAATTCTGTTAAAGATTTGCATACATATAGGGTTAGAGCGATTAAAAACTTTTAATTTGGTCATTTATCTCATTCGCTACTAAGCACAAAAACCAAAACACCCCCTGAAGTACTAAGCAACGGGAGATCACTATCAAAAACTTGCACCGCCATGTTAATTAAAAATATTTTTAAACACCTAAATGAAAATTTAAAATAACAAAACACATACCAAAAAACAGAAAATTGGATGAGCTTTTAAAAAATGTATAGGTTGATACACTTTAATTCACAAATATATTTTAAATAAATCTGGAAAAGTGTTTTTTGAAAATTTACATCGCTGTTTTGGGATGTCGACCTCGGTTGTTTGTCACTTTTTATTGTTTTATTTTATTGTCTCATGAAACTTTGAGAAACATCTTATCCACTGACCAATACAATTTTGTAATTGGTTACTTGAGTCTAAAGATGATGTCGATGTAGAGGAATTTATATATGTCCTCACTAGTAACCTCCTTCCACAGGGCGTCCTTCTTACCCTTGGCTGTTTGCTGCGTTTCAGCATATCTGTTTGTTTCAGCAATTAACAACTTTAACAACTCTATCATGGCAGAGTTCATGAAAAGCTTGAAGTAGTCTATGAGACTGCTGCCAATAGGGAGAAAATGATTTCCCCTATAATTTCATTACAATTGTATAGCTTGTCCGTAACACTGGTCAAATTGTCTGACCAAGATTCAGTGACAGTGTCTCCTTCATCACTCTCGTTAGCGTCACTCTAATCAGTTATTTATTATCAGTATCACTATCACTAATTTCAACATCGGATTCCTCATTGTTTGAATTATTAACTGCTGCATAATTAGATGTTGAAGCAGCAATTATAGGGTCAAGAAAGTGAAAGGCCATTGTATAAGAATATTCAGAAAACACACGTTCAAATTTCACCAAATAGAGTTGGATTTCTAAGCCACACAGCTTTTAAACCTAAATGATATAAACATCCATTTTTAAAAAACGAAATCAGCGATGTTTCTACTTTTTAAAAAGCCAAGAGCTATCCGCACGGTAACAATGCTTCTCGCGAGGTCGCGTGATGTATGCGCGTTACCAGGTGTCATGTCGCATTCGGGCGCATTAGTAGTGAATGAGTTAATGTTTTAAAATTTGTTAAATTAAAAAACTTCTTTAACTTTAACACTTTATCCACATAGATTAAAACACACATAAACCAACATTAGGATGTGTGCGTTTGGCTGTAATTTCAAGACATTCAATATTAACTTCACTTGTTAAATTTGAATTCAGGAATCTGGGATACTAAAGCTAACACAATTAACATTTTGATGAGTTTATCTAATTCCTTCAGCTATCAAGTATATATATTTTTTAAAATTCACATTGTGAATTTCTCACATGTAAATGCAATGTATTGTATTGAACTGTTAACAAATAGATTTGTTTAATCGTATTTTGGTTGATCTGTTTGAGATGGAGATGAACATGTAATGAATGCGAGTAGGGAAAAGAGGAAATTATTTTTATAATTACATTATAAGCAACTATAAATGTCAATGTTTGTATATTTAAATGTAAATATTTTGTCATTGAATGCTTGTGTATTTTTTAATATGAATAAAAATGTTTCTCCTACAATGTGTTACCTTTGTAAAAGACTTTCTTCTTATGTTTTTAAAATCTGTTGACATGACATGAATGGTTTAAAGTCAGTATAATTTCCATGGCAATTTCGCTGTCGCCATATAAGTAAAGTGAGACCGTGTGATAATATGGATGGGCAATTCTGAGATGTCATAAAATTTATAAAATCTATTTGTCAAGACTCATCTTAGTATAAGTCTGATAAATTTTAGTTCAGGTGCTTCACTTCAAATAAGAGATTTGTATAATATTTTCCATTGTAAAAAATTTAAATGCCAAGCCAGAGAGAGAGAGTTCTGAAATAAATAATTTTTCCTTAAAACAATTTTTGAAAAATCATTTCCTATTTTTTTACTAGTCTTATATTAGCTTGCTTTGTAAGTTTAATCGGAACCGTCCGTCCAACTATTTGTTTATAATTTTTTCACGTGCCCAGTTCACGCGTTGACGCCGACCGTCACTGTTCACACCCCCTACCATCCCTGCGCCCAGTGGAGATGAAAACCAGGGGAGATAATTCTGTTTCAGTCTGTAAATGTCGCGTTTGAACATAAACACTACTTTTAGTTATGTCTCATATATAAGGGATTTATAGTCAAAAGGTAAGCTGGCTTTGTACTTACTGTAAAATGCTGACTAAAAAGTAGAAAATTAGTGCATTTTTTAATATAAGACTAGTTTTAAAAAATTGTTTTTAAGGTTAATTATCTCTGCTTAAAACAAGTTTAGTTTTTTTTTATAGCTTGTCTGATAGAAATATTAGAAAGGCGTCTTTTCATTTTGATTTCATGTTCAAGGGCAATAACTTGGATTGGAGAGTAGTCATCACAAACATTAAATAACTTGAATAGGAGAGTAGTCATCACAGACGTTATATAACTTAGATTGAAGAGTAGTCATCACAGACGTTTAAACTTTTTTTGAAGAGTAGTCATCACAGACGTTATATAACTTGGATTGGAGAGTAGTCATCACAGCCGTTTAATAACTTGGTTTGGAGAGTAGTCATCACAAACATTAAATAACACAAGTCATAAAGTTAAAGTTTTACTATCATATGGTAACAAGACTTTTAAATAGTAATTTTAAATACAGAGAGCTGCAGGTGTCCTGGAGTTGCCAGCAGAGAAAGTGGATTCCCTTTGGAGTTGTCAGCAGAGAAAGTGGATTCCCTTTGGAGTTGTCAGCAGAGAAAGTGGATTCCCTTTGGAGTTGCCAGCAGAGAAAGTTTATTCACTTTGGAGTTGCCAGCAGAGAAAGTGGATTCACTTTGGAGTTGCCAGCAGAGAAAGTGGATTCCCTTTGGAGTTGCCAGCAGAGAAAGTTTATTCACTTTGGAGTTGCCAGCAGAGAAAGTGGATTCACTTTGGAGTTGCCAGCAGAGAAAGTGGATTCACTTTAGAGCTGCCTACAGAGGAAGTGGATTCTATTTACTGCTTTTAATATCCGGACAAGTATCTAAATTATATCTATATCTACCAAAAATGCCGTCACATGAACACAGACTGGGGAAACATTGAAGCGACTCAAAGTTGCATGTATAAAAATGTGAAATTTATTCTTTAAAAATTTAAATTCCATGTTAAGAATTAAGTCAAATCTGTGTTAAAAATTACAATAAATTGATATATAATGCATACAATAAGAGAGAACCATGGGAACTTAAGTGAAATATAAAATGTTTGAAAGACTGGAAATGAGAGGGAATCCTTTTAAAATATTGGATAATATATCCATAAAATCTTTGCACCCTTAGTTTACTTAATTCTATCAATCTGATTAATGGCATATGAATGAAGTGGATATATAATAATACAATTATACCGGAATAATAGAACTAAAGTATAAAAGAAAACTTTAAAACTGGTCTGCATGTGTAAAACAATTTTAAAATTACAATTCAAAATTCATTATTTTTACAAAAAGTTTTAAGAAACTATTCTTTAAAAGTTTTCCCGCCAATCGACTAGAATAAGTGGCTACTAATTTGAGGTATCTTAAAATGTATTGGCTTCACTTCTTGTAGAACTTTACACCAAACTGAGGTTTCAAGTGGTAATAATAAAGGCTCTTGGTGAAAGGCTTTTGGTAGTAGTAGAAATGTCTTCATTGTCTTAAAACCTTGTTTTTGTATTTACAAGGCTGTCCTCTCCATGGCTTCTAGCCTGATCCCACTGTCATCACTGCGGTCAAGGCCATGATTGTAATAGGCTTGGTTACCAAGGAAACGAGATGAACTCCAGTTCTGACTGGCACCTGTCATGGCGACATGAGACCCTGAAGTTAACGTGGAGTTGGACACTGACATCTTGGTCTTTTCCAGGTCTTCTTGAGAGACTGGTTTAAAATTGTTGACTGAGGTCATTTCAAGTATGGACGGAACGGATCTCACTTTATGGATTCCCATGATCTTGGCCTCCGGATGCTCATAAGGTCCTTGATCTCTCATGTACACACCACTTTCGAAACCTGCTCAAAATTAAAAAATATTAAATTGCTTAAAAATTTGATCAACAAAGGATATACTCTACAGCTTCATTTTTGTTTTTAATCTCTCAAACATTTTCTTCCCATTAGGTAAACTAAATTAATTTCTTTTGAAACTTATTGAAACTTATGAAAAAAACTTGACCTGCTTAAAATATTGCATAGGAAAAAAGGAATATGAAGAATAAACTTGCATGAACTATTCTATGCAGACATGATCATGGCTGTGATTTTTAAATTGACTTGCTGAATCATAAGCTTTCAGAGAAAGAAAATTAGTTAACTGTCGAACCTTGTTCTGACTGAGTGAGCTGCCCATTTTCCAAAACTGCAAGAATTTTCTCAAAGTAGCCATGTCCATAAGCTTCCAGTGGGTAGGCGGGCTCACCATGTTTGGGAATATCCAGACCTGAAATAGCAAGTTTTATATTCACTTTAGGAGTAGGCATAGTGGATCAGAAATTAATAGTTTGAAAAAAAAACAAAATTAAGATTTACTGGTCAATTTCAATACAAACTGTCACAGTCAGTGCAAATTTGACCAGTTTGAATGCGAACTTTCACAAAGATTTTAAAATGTTCAATATGTAAACACACTGATACTGAGCCTACCTTTGAGTTCAGTTTCTCTAGGCACTCTGAAAAGTCCTGTCAGCTTTAAGGCCCCAAACACAATGGTCATACAACCAGCTGTCCACGTCATAAATGTCAAGACTCCAGCCAACTGCCAGGCCAGCATCTGAAAACAAGATGGAAGATCATAATGACCTACATAAGCTAAAACCTGCATTAAGCTATTGTCTCCTAAATCTAATAAAATATAAATTTTCCTCTAAATGTGAGGTGGGGAAAATTTTAACCAAAAAGGGCTATTAAAAAATCATGAGAAGTTCCTTAAATTGATATTTTAAAATTTTAAAAGCATACATGATTCTACTTGTATTTTTTTTTGTTCATAAAAGGGATAGGGGAAGTGTGGAAATTTTGTTTACGAGTTCCAATATTTAACAAAACTAACAACATCTGACGTAACTAAGAACTATAATAGGCTTATGGCCATGAGCTGCGAGAATATCATAATAATAAAATACAAGATACACAAAAGACTTGTGTGCTTTGAACAAACAGCTTTATTAATGAACAAATACATGTGTAAACATAACTTGCCTGGTGCTTTTGCCCATCTTTTCATTTTATTTTTTATCTCTAATTATGTTTCGAAGGTGTTTGAGGTAATATACAACATAAAGTTATTTTAAATACCTGCGTTTGTTTAGTTGTACTGATGAAAGCATGTGCCAAACTTTACTCATGTATTTATTTGTCCACTAATAAAGCTTCATGTTTAATTCAATCACATATTTTGTGTAATTTTAATTTCTTTGACAGAGTTATCGCAATCGAATTCTGTATGACGTGAAAATACCAGTGAGTATAAAGCATTCGAAAAGCATTCAGTTAAAAGCCATCATTTGCAGATGATACTCAGCTATATACTCACACTGATCCCTCTAATATGGACTCCGCTGTCCAATTGATGCAAGAGTGCATTGGTGAGGTAAAGTCTTGGATGACGTTCAGCAAACTCAAGCTGAATGATGACAACACTGAAGCACTTCTATTTTGCAACAATAAATCACTCAGTACTTTGTCTCTTCCGAAGTCAATTCACGTAGCCAGTTCGGATATTCTGTTCACAACATCGACTAGGAATCTTGGCTACATTATTTCTGACAACATGTCTATTAACAACTTCATCAATCACATCTGTCGCTCTGCCTACACTGCCATTCATCAGATCAGCTCAATCCGTCATTACTTAACAGTTAGTGCAACAAAAACTCTAGTCTGTGCTCTTGTACTAGCTCGTATGGATTACTGCAATTCTCTTCTGTCAGGTGCGCCAAAACAATGTATTGAAAAACTACAGAAAGTTCAAAATTCAGCTGCCAGACTGGTGCTCAAGGCAAAAAAACATGACCATGTTACTCCACTTCTTCACTCACTTCATTGGCTGCCTATACAAGCCCGTATTGATTACAAACTGGCCGTTCTCTGTCACAACTTCTTTTCGGATTCATGCCCATCGTATCTTACTGAACTTTTGTGGTCTACTCACCCACTCGCCAGCTACGATCTTCTGCAGACACATGCGTTCTCTCTGTTCCTAAGACACGCACCAAAACATTTGGTGAAAGGTCGTTCTCTTTTTGTGCAGCCAAACAATGGAATTCTCTACCATTTCACATACGTAGTATTCAAACAACCAAGTCCTTCAAGACTGCACTTAAGACACATCTTTTCAAAATTTATTTTCAAAATTCATGAAACAACATTTCTTGTAAATGATTAACGTAGCTTATGTATAATGTACTGTAATTTTTGTGTTTGTTATGATATGAAAGTAAATTTAATACGTATAGGTATGTTATTTCTTTCATGTAAAGCGCTGTGAGCCCAGTTCCTTACTGAGATACAGCGCTATATAAATAATCAATTTATTATTATTATAATAAAGCATATTATTCACTTACAGCCCCAGATTGCTTATCCCAAGCCATGAGAATGCCAGTGGGGTATTTAACAAAGGCAACACTTAGAGCTCCCCAAAGCCCTCCTCCGAAGTGAACTAGAAAAATAAAAGTATATTATTAAAACAAGACAAGATATTAAGTATAATAATTCTTTTTAAAAAAAAACTTTCCTCAAAACAATTATGCAATCTTATCTTAAAAATCTATAATATAGACATGTTATGCACTTTTACTTGATTTATAAAAATATTAAGTTTCTCACACAAATGGACACAAAGTATGCTTACCTCCCACAGCATTCAAAGGATCATCAATTTTTAACTTTAAGACCAATCGCTCAATGCAGTTCATAAGGAGCGCTCCTACGAAGCCAACAATGACTGCTCCCCATGGTTTCATAGAGTTGCAGCCTCCACAGATAGCAACCTATTTAAATAGAAAATTGCAACATAAAAAATGTAAATGTAAAGCAGCTTCTGTGTGCAACTATAATTGTATGTTACCATATTGTTTTGATATTTTGACATTTTTTTTTAAAGAGGAAAAAAATTCATTTTGACGTTCAAATGGATGTTTTAAGATGTTTAGTTAAAGTTATACCACTCCAAAATAATTTAATAGAGCATTTTGTTTATCTAATAAATTTTTTTAAATATTTTACCATGCCAACAAAACATCCGTTGATGACACTTAACATGCTCCAGTGGTGACCAAACAATCCAATTCTGTTTTAAAGAGATTAACAAACATTACATTTGTGGGCTCTATATGTTACATTTATACAATGGGGATCAAGGCAATTTGAGAGGGTTTTGGAAGAGAGTTACAATAGGGGTATGTTTTAACATGGAGGGGGGGGGGAATGGTATCTAGGTAGAACTACAAGAGATTCAAAGTTTCAAAGGCTGAAATCCGGTTTCATGTTCTGTACTTCTGAATTAAAGCAACTTATTTTAATCAAACATTTACTACAGTCAGTACATTGAGGGGGTGAAATTTGTCAGATCAACCCTTGGGTGTGTAGGCATGTTGGCGTGTAGGCATGATAGCATGTTCATGGTCAGAGATCAAATCAGAAATGCGTGAATGAATCCATAATTAAAAACAAAACAATTATCAAGCCCTTGCCTGCCTGTTTAGAGAAATACAAAATCAAAATTCTTGATTGGAAGTATCAAGTAACAATTCTTTTGTATTGGCTCTTTTAGTAAAATGTCACCTGTTCGTGAAAAGGGCAGTAAATCCTCCCATACTGGCAGAGATAACTGTGTTGAAGACCGCCATACTTATAGCTTCTCCGTCACCTTGCTGTGATATGTGACCTTGGGAAGCCGCATTAAAAGCCATGAAACCAAAGACTAGGACAAACACTCCCAGGGCAGCCAGCTGTGAAACGAAGAAAACAAACATTGTCAGGCGGCCTGATGCACATGGGACGGCCTGATGCACATGGGACGGCCTGATGCACATGGGACGGCCTGATGCACATGGGACGGCCTGATGCACATGGGACGGCCTGATGCACATGGGACGGCCTGATGCACATGGGACGGCCTGATGCACATGGGACAATCTGTTGTACATGGGACAATCTGAACAGTGCAATAATTAAAGAGGATTTCAGGAGTAATCTATCTAAATAACAAAATAGGTATAACGTTTCTTTCAACTGATTCTACCCTTCGGAAATGTAACAAAAAAATAAAAAAATTAAAAACTTCAGTGATATCAGAGATTGCAGATGTGACGATTGCAGATGTGACTTGACTTGTTAATGTTTTTTTTTATAAGAACAATGTTTTGTTAGCACAGTACTTACACTAGATAGGGTGAGGACTTCCTACAAAACATGAACTTTGCACGCTAAGAACTTAATATTTTTGTTCAAGGATGGTTTCCATTATGTAACACATTATTTCTACATATTTATTATTGCAAAGACTTTTGCAAGTCGATAAATTTAATTTTAAAAACAAAGCTACTCAAACAATTAGCTGTACAATCCTCACCGGTACAGAATGGCCTCTGATGGGTATGACAGCCCCGGTATCTTTGTGGAACCTACCAATACGTGGCCCGAGGATTAAGGCTCCAAAGAAAGCGGTCGTCCCACCAACCAAATGGACGACACCACTCCCACCAAAATCCTAGGAGAATGAAAACAAATAAAAAAATAAACATTGGGGCCGTCCATAAAGCACGTCACGCTATTTTTTGACAATTTTTGACCCCCCCTCCCCCCTGTCACAAATCTCGGGATCTCCCCCCCCCCTAAAGTACGTCACACTTTCCAAAAAAATAAATTAATTTAATACTTAAAATACACTTCACTATTAAATTGTATTAAAATATAAAATTTCCACTTAGGAGTAGGGATGTACCGGATTCAAAATTTTGAAATCCAGCTGGAGCTGAAGTGGGCCGGATTTATGAAGTGAAATCCGGCTGGAGCCGGAATCAGATTTGTTAAAATGGCCAGATTCCGGATTCATTGTGACTATAAATATAAATTAGGGATCTACCGACCAGTCGGATTTATGAAGTGAAATCCTGCCGGAGCCAAAGCCGGATTTTTAAAATTACATAATAAAAAGGAAACAAAACAATTAGACTAAAAAAAAGACTAGATTGACAAATTATGTTACCAACTCTTGTGCTATACTTAATCTGTTTATTATGGGCCTATGAATGATATTTCATTCAAAAATATTCACTGAACACCATCTGTGTTCATCCATAGTTACGACTGACATCAATCTTTCACCATCATCGTTTCCTGGAAGGATAATTGCAGACAGATCAACTCGTCCTCATCTAGCCACTCAACAGCCTCTGTATGTGCATTTTCTCTTCTGGTAATAACTGCCATGGGTTCTCTTTGACTTCTAGAAGTGATTCTCAAAGGACGGATGCGTTTTATCTGAGTTGATTCTTGAACAGTTTGGGTGGGCACATTCTCCTGAGCCCGAGCTCTGTGTTGTCCTGTATGTTTCTTTAATATTGTTTGTGAGGCAAAATATTAGTGACATACTTTGCAAAGTCTATCAAATAAGCTGGTAATCATATGGTTGTACTTTAAAAGCTCCTGTTGATCTTGGCATAATTTCATCATATTTGAGAGTTTGTGCCACAAACAAGGAAGGAAATTTATGAGCATCTGCATCTGCTCTTTCCGAAGCTCTGAGTCCATCATTTGTTTGGTTGATTGGGATTGGAGGAGGGAAGAATCTTGACGGTAAAACGTTAAAATATGAGCTTTGTGCTTTGTCGCAACATTTCATGTCCTGATATTAAATAACAATTTGAGTGAAATATTGGCTGGTGCGAACATGATTTTCAAACCATTCCTGATCCTTCGATATCAGTCCTGCTGTATCCAATTCAGATTTATGAACAACACATTCAGGAGACACGCATTTCATGCTATTTTGACGTAAAATGATTCACAAAAATTTTGAAAATTATTTTTAAAGCTATTTAAATTCTACAAAAAAAATATAAATAAATTATATTAAAAATACTAAAAATAATAAATGTGTGACATCACACATGGTCTGACCACCCCTTCCCCCTGTCACAAAGTGTCACACTTTCTAAGACACCCCCCCCCCTCGGAGCGTGACGTACTTTATGTACGGCCTAAATTTGCAATGGATAAATGAAAGTCTTTACTCAAATTGTTTCGTTCCTCTGTGGCAGATGTGAAAGATTAAAATTTTTAGGTTTTTCAAAAATATCTAGGTGTACATTTTTAATGAAATTAAATGAAAATATGACTAAAGAAGTAGGCTTAGAATGTTTTAATAAACAAAGTAATGAATATTGATATTAAGCAATTTTGCTAAGGGGTCCATTTTGTTATGAGTGTGTTTGTGTGTGTGTGTGTGTGTGGGGGGGGGGTGTGGGGGGAGGTTGTTAGGTTATTACATTTTTTTCCTTTTCTGTATGATAAAACACCTTAACAATGAAATAAAGTGAATACACAAACTATAAGACAATACCTCACATTAATTACACATACTCACCTCATACTTAATGTGCACTGTTTTACCATTCTCTATTTCAAAGGTGTGTCCTATATGGAGGTAACCATAAGGAGACCACCCCCAGCGGCTACACAAGGGATAAACAAACGCTGGAAAGGGAAACAGACAAATTAAAGTTTATAAATAACCTAAGAGTTTCACTATTTTTACCTAATTACCTGACATTCAAAAATTATTCCCCACACATGGTGTATGATTGGTGCTTGGTATAAGTAAATAGTTGTATGTGCTGTCAGGTTGGATCCAATGTTTTATAAAAGGTATTGACTAAGAGTTTCATAAGACGTTTTGTTAATTGAATTCAAATCTTGCTTTACTTGTGAACGCTATATAAAAACCAAGCAATGAGATTGCTGCCAACCATAAACTAGTTGAGATCTTTCTAACCAAGGACCCATAACTCCTTTCTAACCAAGGACCCATAACTCCTTTCTAACCAAGGACCCATAACTCCTTTCTAACCAAGGACCCATAACTCCTTTCTAACCAAGGACCCATAACTCCTTTCTAACCAAGGACCCATAACTCCTTTCTAACCAAGGACCCATAACTCCTTTCTAACCAAGGACCCATAACTCCTTTCTAACCAAGGACCCATAACACCTTTGAAATTAGCGATTAACTTTTAATCATTTTTTAAAATCCTTTATACTAACACGTGGTGTATGTTTGGTTGCTTGCTTGTCAAAAAAACTTTGGATCGATTTTTAACCCAGTTTCTCGTAAGCTAGCGAGCTGAAATTTTGCAAGCAGTTTTGTGTCGATAAAAACGATGTATCAAAATCTCAGATCGATCGCATGTACTGTCATTAAATTATTGAATTTTTAGTTGTTCTTTTAAATCTCTAAGTATCAAATTTTTTTGAGATAGAGTGTCGCGGTGCGAACGACCTTTTTATTAATACTTTCCTATTGCGCGATTTGGTGCGTATTATATTGACAATACTTTTTATAAACATATTCCCGATCGGTGCGCATTATATTAAACATGTTTTACAAGACAACACTAAAATTTTGGATTTTTGGATTGTTGTGCGCTGCATATTATAATGAACACTACTTTGTGCTTCGGCAATTTTTTTTAGGTCGCCTACGGCGCCCACCTTTTTCAAAAGCCCAAGTAACTTATCTTTGTATGATAAATACGAAATATTCCTGAAATGTACACAAAGTATTTTATAATTAACAATCCTCAAATCCTCTTTTTACATCGTTCCCTTTTCCAAAATTAAAACACGAGCTAAAACAATGACGTCATATAATATCTTTTTACGGCGAGAAATTTTAGAAAGCAGCCCACCAAATTACTGCACCAAAAAATAACAATTTTCGAACGTCCGCATGAAATTGTTCAATTAATAATAACTAGTGGAAAAGCCTGCGGTGCTGGCTGAACGAAATCCGACAGATGGGATAACAAAGAAATATACGAAATACTGCAATAGAAAAGAACATGTGGCCTTTATTGCCATGAACAGAATACGATATGAACAGAAATAGCAAAGAAATGTATGAAAAACAGCAATAAAAAAAGAACATGTATCTTTTATTACCATGAACACAATACGATATGAACAGCTAAATATCATAGATTACCTTGTACACCACATTTTTAGTGTAGGAGGCGGACGAAATATTAAACTTCCTGAAATGTACCGTCGTAATCGGAGGACTACCTATATATCAACATGCATATCTATGCTTTCACGCCTATAATAAATATATATATATATATATAACGAAATATTAACTCAAAGACATGAATTAATAATTTTCCTCTAGAAAAGCATCAATAAATAAAGCCCATCTTTTTAATATTTTTTTGGTTATTTTTTAATGTATTTTGGGGGGGGGATAAAAATCGTATACCCCCATCACACTGGGGTGGAGGGAGTCGTGAGGTGGGATTCGTCCATGCTGTCAGTTTGTCCAAGCCCAAATGGCTTTATATCTTTTAAAACATAAGACACTGCCTCTTTCATGTCCAGCCTTTTTAAAAAGATTTTCTGCTGCGAATTTTTTTCTTTTTTTCATAATTTGTTTTAATGTTGTTTGTGTGTTGGGACTGTTTTATTATTGCAAGTTAACTGATTTTTTTTTAAAATTCGCGATTAACGATTAACGTATTTCATTGTAATACTTAATTTCTTCCTGGATGAAAAAATGTATTTTTTTCTGACATAAAATCGTACACAGTAAAATTTTAGGCTCGAATGTCACCCCCAGATGGGTGTCACCCGGGGCGGCCTGCCCCCTCGCCCCCCCCCTAGCGACGCCACTGGTTGTAGGGTGTCTGCGAAATATTACTGAAATGCACACAAAGTATTTAATAATTAACAATCCTCATAAAACAATGACGTCATTGTTAATGTTAATCACACAAGGTATATAATAATTAACAATCCTCATAACACAATGACGTCATTTTTAATGTTAATCTGGAAACCAAATTAGATTTTTAAGTCTCTCTATTCACTATTCAATTTTTTAATAAAAAAAGCAGAGTGACGTCCCTTTGGGGAGACACACGCACAGATAGGGTGATTGTCAGTGATTGTGTATAAATAATAGTGTGGAGGGTGTTTAATGTTAATCTGGAAACCAAAATGATTATGATTTTTAAGTCTATGTATTCAAAAAAAGGAGAGTGATGTCCCTTAGCGTTAGGTGTCAGCCATAATTGAGGGTAAATATATTGTACTAGTTTGTGCTGCGGCGCCCACCTTTGTCAAAAGCCCAACTAACTTGTCCTTGTATGATAAACATGTAATATTAAACTTTCTTAAATGTACACAAAGTATTTTATAATAGGGTGGGGTTTTTTTTGGGTCAAAAGCTCAAGTAGCTTATTGTTTGATAAATACGAAATATTCTTGAAACGTACACAAAGTATGTATAGTATATAATATTTTTTTACAGTGCTAATCACCACACGATTTTTAAAGTAATTTTAGAAAGCAGCGCACTAAATTACTGCACCAAAAAATAACTCTTTGAGTCAGTCAGCATTGTTTACAACACAAATGCTGACGTCATAGGTTCGTGCGTTTATCTGGAAAACAAAAGGATTATGATTTTCAAGCCTATATTTTCAATTAGCGTTAGACGACATATATATTGAATTTTTTGTGCTGCGGCGCCCCATTTTTTTAAGGGCACCTACACTAACTTGTCCTTGTATGATAAATACGTAATATTAAATTTTCTTAAATGTACACAAAGAATTTTATAATAGGATTTTTAGTTTGTTTTTTTGTCAAAAGCCCAAATAACTAATCCTTGTATGATAAATACGAAATATTCATGAAATGTACACGAAGTATGTACATGTATATAATATTTTTTTACAGTGCTAATCACCACACGATTTTTAAAGTAATTTTAGAAAGCAGCGCACCAAATTGCTGCACCAAAAAATAACTCTTTGAATCAGTCAGCACTGTTTACAACACAAATGCTGACGTCATAGGTTCGTGCGTTGTTTGGTTAATGTTCATCTGGAAACCAAAAGGATTATGATTTAGCGTTAGGCCACAATCAGCGATAATTGTGGCCTAAATATATATATATGATTATTTTAGTTATGTCTCGTGCATAAATGATTTATAGTCAAAAACTTAGTTTTTTACGTTTTTTAAAATATTTTGGAGTGAATGAGATATGTAAGCTATACTTATAGATATTGCATTAGTAGTTGTAAGTCATAACTCTACATATAAACAGTGCACTAATACCTGTAATCTATACTTAAAAGACATTGCAATTGTACCTGTGAGCAAGAAGCTATAGATGAGGTAGGCAATAAACTCGCATCTCTCAGCCAGGGCGCCGGACACGATGGTGCAGGAAGTGGAGGCGAACATGAGCTGGTAGAAGTAGTTGGACATGTACTTGTTGTCTACGCCCTCGGAGGCGAAGTGAGTCCAGCCAATGAAACTGTTGCCTTCGCCGTAAGCAAAGGCGTATCCGATGAGCCAATAGGAAATTCCTGCAACAACTTTATTGGAAGAAGTTTAAAAAGTTAGTAAGACTGAAGAAGTTTCGTAAAGTTGGAAAAGGTTTTAGTCTACTTTTAATTAAACTTCATAGAATAAAAGCAGCTGAGCAGGCATTCTGTTTTAAGGTGCGCACCAGGTGTTGTATGTTCAAACAGTGTGCAGTCAATCCAAGATTGTCCTCAAAACTGGTGACACATTAAGTACATACCGATATTACATACTACATATACACACACCAACGCATCGGGGGGGGGGCGGGATTATTTTTAAAATTTTAAAGACAAATTAATTCATTTAAATTAAATTTATCAACCATAACAAATGATCTTCACTCGAGCAATGTCAACAATGAGCGAACATTAGACATTTAGTTGATACGAGTTGATTAATCTACTTACAGCCGTCAAGAAAGTTCTTGAGTAGAATGTTGTGTGTGTTCTTGCTCCTCACAGCACCGGCCTCAATGAAGGCGAACCCCATGGTCAGCACTGAGGGAATAAAACATTTAAGTGTTACTGTGAGTTATGTACACATGATGGCAAGAAGGGGCACAGACAAGACGGGGCACAGACAAGACGTGGCTCAGACAAGACGGGGCTCAGACAAGACGGGGCTCAGACAAGACAGGGCTTTAGAATGGGTTAAGAATTTAAAAAAATTATCTAAAACTTTATTTTCAAATGCAGTACCTTTTATTTATTTGGTCTTTCCCGCATGAATTCACCCTCACATTTATATTTTTAAAAAACTTTAAAGATATAGCTTAATAGTTGAACACACCATTTTTTTATATTTTCGGTGACATATAAAATGGCCGGGGAGGGGGGGGGGCTGTGTTTGACGACCTACTCTGCACATTTTGCACATTTTTGGATTCGTCCATTTCTTAAAAAGGAACATAATTTCGGATTTTGTTATAAATATAATGTTCCTGAAACAATACACGAATCAATATTTATGATGAGGTCACAGGCCAGGAAAAACTTAAGCGCGGTCCAGATTTGGTCCGCCGATCGGACTTTTGACAAACCCTGGTTTACTTGAATAACCTTTGCTTTGCGTGTATACTCAAAAAATTAATTAAACCACATAGTATATCATATCATATAGCTATGACGAATGTTTGCTCCGTGATACTCACACAAGATCATGATGCCAAAGGTCAGCTGGTAGAAGTTGTCCAAGTTTTGAGCCAGGTGATTGAAGGCCTCGTTTAGTGCTTCTAAACTTCGAGTTGTTTCCATCGTGACGTTTGATGTCAGGGGAAGGGTGATGGTGGAGTTGGTTGACATTATGGCACCCTGGCTTAACCTGGAACAAAGATGTTGGAGAAAAATTATGGATTTTTTGGCTAGTGAAGTACAAAGGGCCGAGAAAAGGAATGACTGCCTAGCTTGTGGAAAAGCCCTCTGGCATACCACCAGAAGCTCTAAAGAATGGCAAGACAGTTTTACTCCAGCACTTGCACGAGCTTCTGTCCCTTTGCTGCGAACAGGGCAACATCCCCCAGGACCTAAAGGATGCAAATATAGTGACACTCTATAAGAACAAGGGCGATAGAAGTGACTGCAATAACTATCGCGGCATCTCACTCATTGTAGGAAAGGCTTTTGCCCGTATCACACTAACACGATTACATATTTTAACCTCCCGAGTTTATACAGAATCTCAGTGCGGTTTCCGGGCTGGTCGGTTTACCAGACACTGTTTTCTCCATAGGAAAGCTCCGGGGAAAATTCCGGGAGATGCCGCTATACATTGCCTTTGTGGATCTTATGAAAACCTTTGGATTTAGTTAGTCGCAGCAGGCTATTTCAAATCCTGGAAAAAGTTGGCTGCCCTTCACACCTACTCGCCATCAGGCTTAGGCAAACTAGGAAGCCGCCTAGTGCCTCCGATTAGTCTCATTAGTGGGGCCTCGCACAAGAATCTTTCCATATTTAATTTTTATTTTTCTATTACATTTACGGCCACCTAATTCACTTTGCTAGGGCCTCCAATTCCCTTAGGCCGGCCCTGTCACCATCAGACTGTCGTAAAAATATGCAGGGCACAGTGCAGTTCGATGGTGCTGCCTCAGAAGCCTTTCCAGTCAGCAGCGGAGTTAAACAAGGTTGTGTACTCCTATTGTTCGCAATATTATTCTCTGTATTGCTTCGATACGCATACAAGGATAGCAGTGATGGAATCTGGTTAAACACCAGAGATGATAGAACTTTTAACGCTGCTCGCTTTCGAACCAAAAACCAAAATGGCAGATGTCCTAATTCGTGAGCTACTCTTTGCGGATGATGCGGCACTGATAGCTCACACAGAAACTGGTTTGCAACAACTCGTGCCAAGCTTCTCCAACGTCGGCAAATCAGCTTGAAAAAGACAAACATGGCCCAAGACACATTTTCTGCTCCTATCATCAATATCGACAATGAAAACTTGGATGCTTTGGACACCTTCTCTTACTTGTCGTCCAAGGTCTCCAATACACTGTACGAGGACGAAATAAACAGATTCGACAAGGCCACTGCCACATTGGCTAAACTAAGAAAACTTAACTATCGGGCCTTCATCAGTACGCTGCTTTATGGGAGCGAGACATGGATCACCTATATACTTCCCGTGAGCGCAAACTTAATAGCTCCCACTTGAGTACCTGCGACGCACCCTGGCATTAAATGGCAGGACAAAGCGTTTAATAGTGAGGTCCTGCTGCGTGCCAATACCCAAAGCATGTTCTAAAGCCTTGGTGAAAGACGCCTAAGACGGTTAGGACATGTAAAACGAATGAGCCCGGGTCGTATCCCCAAGGACCTCCTATATGGAGATCTGGCATCGGGAAAGAGGAAGACAGGTCGCCCACGTCTGCGATTTAAAGATGTCTGCCAGAGAGATATGAAAGCAGCCAGAATAAGCACAAGTGATTGGGGGTGAAAGGCACAAGACCGATCTACGTTGCTCACAGTTGTCCAAGAGGGCCTAAAAGTAGCCGAGGAGCGCAGGATGGAGTAGGCTATAGACAGAAGAGCTAGGAGAAAGGACGAAACACTGGGAAGCACAGAACTTGTGTGTAAAAGCTATAGTAAAGAATGTCACTCATGGATACGACTGCTCAGCCACACGGCGAAATGCAACCCAACCCAACTATGATGTCAAAGAAGTAGGATGGTACTAAATGACTAGTGAAGATTGATGATACTAAATGACTAGTGAAGATTGATGGAACTAAATGACTAGTGAAGATTGGTGGAACTAAATGACTAGTGAAGATTGATGGAACTAAATGACTAGTGAAAATTGATGGAACTAAATGACTAGTAAAGATTGATGGTACTAAATGACTAGTGAAGATTGATGGTACTAAAGGACTAGTGAAGATTGATGGAACTAAATGACTAGTGAAGATTGATGGAACTAAATGACTAGTGAAGATTGATGGTACTAAATGACTAGTGAAGATTGATGGAACTAAATGACCAGTGAAGATTGATGGAACTAAATGACTAGTGAATATTGATGGAACTAAATGACTATTGAAGATTGATGGAACTAAATGACTAGTGAAGATTGATGGAACTAAAGATTGATGGAACTAAAGATTCTTTGACCTAAGACATGAGTTGACATCAGATGACGTGTTTTCGTTTTCCTGTAAAAAATGGCCTATAACCTTGACCCAGAGAACGCTGACCTTGAAATCCACTGACCGCAATAATACTGACCCTAGATTCCATGGAACACAAAGGAATAAAATACTGGTCCACACAACTTTAACCACCTTCGCGGTCTGGACTGGACACACACTTTGTCTTGGCGCGAGGCTTGTTAAATTCAGGCCTAGCAATTTGCGCCCTTCCGTTTGAGGTAACAAGTTAGCGTAGCCTGGCTCGGTTGAAATGTTTGCTTATAATCCTAACACATTTTATTTTCACATTATAAACTACCAGCTCTTTATTATTGTCATTTTTATGTTATCAATACCATGATTACCGTTGTGTTTATCTTTATGTTATCAATACCATCGTTACCGTTGTGTTTATCTTTATGTTATCAAAACCGTTGTGTTCATCTTTATGTTATCAATACCATCATTACCGTTGTGTTTATCTTTATGTTATCAATACCATCATTACCGTTGTGTTCATCTTTATGTTATCAATACCATCATTCCCGTTGTGTTTATCTTTATGTTATCAATACCATCATTACCGTTGTGTTTATCTTTATGTTATCAATACCATCATTACCGTTGTGTTTATCTTTATGTTATCAATACCATCATTACCGTTGTGTTTATCTTTATGTTATAAATACCATCAATACCGTTGTGTTCATCTTTATGTATCAATACCGTTGTGTTCATCTTTCAATAACTTTCAATAAAACAGTTCGCAGACAAACGATCCCCACAAAAAGGCTTTAGAAACATTAGACTCTGGTCAATGACATCAAGTTAGCAGCAGTTAAATAAGAGAAGTTATGGCCAGGTGTCACTAGAGTTGGCGTCACCCGGCGCGGTCCGTACCCCCCCCCTGCACCCCACTAATGGCTCCCTTTGGTTATGTCAGATTTACAACCTGAACACATTTCTATTTTTTTTAATGTATTTATTCTCACATATTCAATGTCAGCATTATTTAAATTTTTTATAACATCCCCAATACTATCTTAGTGAATAAATTACGTTAAGTAAACCATAACAATTGTAACACGCCCAACGACGCGTGTGGGTCTGAGGGAAAACAATTCAGTGACGTAGTTGTTCTTGAAAAACTCTCATACAGCTTATACTGAAATGTCCTGGTACGTGCGGGTTCTAAGACCAACATGCTACACATCTCACGAAAAGTGTCTACTCATCTCGTCTCTTGTCTAACAGAATATCTTCTTAAATTTCGGTATAAACATTTAGTTCCAGTGACCAGTCATTGTAGCGCAGATATTTAAAGAAATTGGGTCACCTACCTGTGAGCTGGATCTCGTTAATCCTGAATTTTTTTTTGATGTACACAAAATTCTCCTATGTCTGTGGATTAACTCCTTTAGATTATCGTCCAATGCTGCAGACGACTGTGCCAAGTGACGGGTGGACAGTCATGACCGTGTGTCGAGCAGCGGTGTGAGTTGGCCGGGCCACGAGAAGATGACATTAAGATCCTGTGGTTCACGTACTACCACGTGAGGAACCCACCGAGCCTGTGTGTGTGTGTGTGCGCGCGCGACAGCGTGTGTGATTCACAATGACCGCCTGGCCCAGCAAACCCGTGCTTTTATACCCTCATCTGTCTCCGTGACCAGGACAACTCAAAATCTTAATGATCTACACAGAGACGATGAAAATTTTTTTGAAGGACACCACTCCCCTACCCCCCTAGTATGGGGCACTACCCACATACTTTTCAAATTTTATTCATTGAAACAACTGCCACCCCATTCGCCCCCCCCAACACACTACACCACCCACCCCCAAACCCCCTACCCCGGGATGGCCTTGAGAGTACCCACCTTTCCCAGTGTGACGTAATGGATAATTAAGATTCGGGGTCCGTGGATATTGAGATGCGACACCAGGGCTAGTGGACTGTTCCCACGTATTGGCCGGTCGAGTGCCCTGAAGCAGAAATAACGTTAGGGCGCAGATCTGGTTCCGACCGGCTCTAACGCCCCAGTACATCCGACGAACTCAGCACATGTACTTATTAACACGGTATTCAAACGACTCCGACGTTGGTGGTCGTGGAGCAGTGGAGCAGACGGAACTACGACAAACGAAGGCGTACCACCAGCGGCGTAATAAAGGACTTTAAAGGGGATCTGAACCAGGAGGGGGAGGGGTAACCTTTTTAAAAATTCTATAGAAGAGAGTTTTTTCGTGAAAAAGATGGGGGAGGGTATACCATTAACACATCCGGGTTGGCTCAAACCATGGCTCCCTCACCATAAGTTGGAAAATGATGTTCAGTTTGCTTCGTCCACACAACCGTATCCCTTACCACTTTTGGTCTCGGATTTCTCACACAAAGTCCTGTTTTTTTTACAACTTCAAGTATCATCTCATTCTGGCCATATTCCCCATTCTGGCCATGTTCCCCATTCTGGCCATGTTCCCCATTCCGGCCATGTCCCCCATTCTGGCCATGTTCCCCATTCTGGCCATGTTCCCCATTCTGGCCATGTGCCACATTCTGACCATGTTCCCCATTCTGACAATGCTCCCCATCCTGGCCATGTGCCCCATCCTGGCCATGTGCCCCATTCTGGCCATGTGCCCCATTCTGGCCATGTGCCCCATTCTGGCCATGTGCCCCATTCTGGCCATGTGCCCCATTCTGGCCATGTGCCCCATTCTGGCCATGTGCCACATTCTGGCCATTTGTCCCATCCCAGATACCAACCTCATCCCGTTCCCTCCCCACTATACGATCACGATATTGGCCACACACTGAGATGGTGGTTCATAATAAATGAACATTTCTCAACTCCGTGAACTCGGAATATTGTCTATAGAAATAAAATCTGGTTTGACAAGTTTTATAAAATTACCATCTGCACCGTTTACAGATTGCACCGTTAACTGACCAAAAGTGGCCATGTACACTGACCAAAAGTGGTCATGTACACTGACATAAAGTGGCCATGTACACTGACCAAAAGTGGCCATGTACACTGACCAAATGAGGCCATGTCTACCGAGGCCATGTTCACTGACCAAAAGTGGCCTGTTCACTGGCCAAAAGTGGCCATGTTCACTGGCCAAAAGTGGCCATGTTCACTGGTCAAAAGTTCCCTTATTCACTGAAAAATAGTGGCCATGTTCACTGGCCAAAAGTGGACGTTTTTACTGACCAAAAGTGGCCGTTTTCACTGACCAAAAGTGGCCATGTTCACTGACCAAAAGTGGCCATGTTCACTGAACAAAAGTGGCCATGTTCACTGACCAAAAGTGGCCATGTTCACTGGACAAAAGTGGCCATATACACTGACCAAAAGTGGCCATGTTCACTGACCAAAAGTGGCCATATTCACTGACCAAAAGTATCCATGTTCACTGACCAAAAGTGGCCATGTTCACTGGACAAAAGTGGCCATGTACACTGATCAAATGAGGCCATGTACACTGATCAAATGAGGCCATGTCAACTGATCAAATGAGGCCATCTATACTGACCAAAAGTGGCCATGTTCACTGCCCAAAAGTGGCTATATTCACTGGCCAAAAGTGGCCAATTCACTGACCAAAAGTGGCCATGTTCACTGACCAAAAGTGGCCATGTTCACTGGCCAAAAATGGCCATGTTCAATGTATTTGTTATAGCTTCTTGGAAAACCTCTCCCAATCTACATGTCATGAATTTATCGCGGCACAAGTACCCATCATTTTTACCACAAGTACCCATCATTTGTACCACAAGTACTCATAATTTGTACCACAAATACCCATGATTTGTACCACAAGTACCCACCATTTGTACCACAAGTACCCATCATTTGTACCACAGGTACCCATCATTTGTACCACAAATACCCACGATTTGTACCACAAGTACCCACCATTTGTACCACAAGTACCCATCATTTGTACCACAAGTACTCATAATTTGTACCACAAGTACCCATCATTTGTACCACAAGTAACCCATCATTTGTACCACAAGTACCCATCATTTGTAACACAAGTACCCATGTTTGCAGCACATCATTAAGTTTGGTGTCTGCCTTTGACCGTATTTATGCGATCACTGTAACATTTTATTTTTCGCTGGCAAATGTTACTAGGAATTTTTTTCAAGTTTTCCGAGCACATTCAATGTGCTCCATATCTGGTCCTCAACCCAACAAAGAAACAAAAAAGCTTGGCTTTAACAATTTGTTATCATTTTTCTTCTTTTATTTTTTAGGGCTCTCCATCTATGCTTCAATAATAATGGTTCCAATTTCCCCTCATCTCTTCAAGAAAATACTGTACAAATTTTTTTTATTTTTTATTATTTTTTTGTGGGGGTGGGGGGGAGAGAGAGAAGAAAAAAAAACCCAACATCTTACCCAAAATGATTTTACTACAGTGATACACAATACTGTTAAACAAAATATTTGTTTTTAATGAACTGCAGCGTCACCCACAGATTTATGCATCGCAGCACACATCCCAATCTCCTGGATTAGAGATGCAATTGAATAATTTAACCATTCGTCTTCTGCTCGGTGACTGAGCCCAGTTTTGGCAGACGTAGGAGGGCAACAATAATTCCATCGTCTGTTTCGTCCTCCTGGCGAGATGCGTACATTACCCGCCAACTTCGATAGGACGTCCTCGGGACATGCACCACACGAATGATCATCAGAGGGACAGACGTTTTCCCCCCTACAAACTTGTCCCGTCCGTTGACGCCTATGATTAAAACAACCGATTTGATTGAGCGCGAGCATTATTCAGTCAGGTATCGTGGTTAATAGTTTGACATTTGAAATCGATTTCAACAGTTTTCAGTCCATCGCTTGTCGGGTCAGAGCAGTAGCGGAGGTAGGGGAGGTGGCGAGGTGGCGGAGGTAGATGAGGTGGCGGAGGTAGATGAGGTGGCGGAGGTAGATGAGGTGGTGGAGGTAGATGAGGTGGTGGAGGAAGATGAGGTGGCGGAGGTAGATGAGGTGGTGGAGGTAGATGAGGTGGTTGAATTAATTGAAGTGTCCCACTAGCTTGAAAAATTGTCTTTCCAATAAAGAGTATTTCACAAAATTCTTTACTTTACGGGCGTCCAAATATTTTTATAGTTATATTCTAGTACAGAGAAGTCACGTCATATCGGTATTGCATGGTGTCTTGTTCAATGTCTACTAACGAGGTGGATTAAGTGCGAAATGTGGACGCAAAATGTGCGTTAAGAAAAGTTCTTTTGCCTTGAACAAAGCCCACATGCACACTCGCTAATGTGATTGAGTCTTCGTCCGGTAAAGAAGTCCAGTTGGCAGCACTTGCTACGCCCCTGACGATGTATCATACCCCTCCCCCGCCCTCCCAATTCAAATCGCTGGACAGTCCTGCCAACTTGTGACCCCCCGTTCCAATGTCAAGCAATGACGTCATCCGGACTGTACTCACCGGAGCGTGACTCCCTTCACCTGGGCCGTGCGTGATCCAACAAGTCAAGGTAAACGACTGACCACAGAGCCGACCCTTGTAACCAAGACGGTCTCATGAGGGGGGGGGCAGGATGAGGGTTGTTGGTGGTGGGGCGCATGGTGACTTTTGGAAAAGAACACAATAAGTGTGTGTTTGGGGTGGGGGTGAGTGGGGTTGTTTGTATTCAGGGCAACGTTCACAGTTTTTTCACGAATCGAAGGATTTGGTGTTGGGGATGGGCTGTGTATTTTAGACGCCATTGTTCGGACACATTGAAGTGAACCGACCACAAAGACACGTTCCCCAATGGGCGAGAGGCCCCAATGTGTACCCCCTGCCCTGCCCCCATAACTACGCCACAAATGTCTCTAGAAGTAACCTGGCGTAAAATTTGTGCAATAACGAGTGGTCTAATAAACAATGACCTTTGTGACTTTGTGTTTGGGGGAGGTGAGGTGTATTTGATTAAAGTTGAAAAATAGACCAAAAATAAATATTGCAATTTTCTTAAAAAAAATAATTGAAATGAAAAAATAAAGATCCCACGCATGATTGACATGTGAGATTTTTACCAACAACTTATTTCTATCTCCTACCAACCATCAATCACCAGGAAATCTACACATGCCACCGGCAATTTGTGACCCGCTTAGTGCAGTCAGATCTCGAGTCACTGGAACGTTACACTAACTTGTTTACGTTCATATAAAAAAGACGTATAGTACCGTATAGTTTTTCAAGTATATCCAAATTTGGACTGTGGTGTGTTTTAACGCATTAAGAAACCGTTTAATCGCTGTGTTTTTATAATTTTTTAAAAATTTCCACTTTCTTAGCGTACTGAATTTTGAGAAACGTAAAACTATTTCTACATAGGACGACGTCCTTACAGAAAAACGTTTTTTTGAAAAACATGCTAAAATTTTTTTTGATGTTTTATTTTCTAAATCTAAACTTTAAAATCTCATTCGCTTAATATTGACACATATTTCCGAAGCAGTAGAACTTTTTCATCAACATTGGGCCACACTGGGCCATTGACGATTCGCCAATTTCCCAATGCCAATAGGTCAGCATTGTCTGTGCGTCCTATTAAAGAACGTTGGGCGTAATCATCTTCTAAATACAAGGGGCGTCTGTTAAAAAACAATTTTAAAAAATTAATTCGTAGGAAATGCTAAACTAACTGAGCGAAGTCACCTAGTTGGACGCATGTCACTCAAACTCACAGGCAGAAAGAAAGTCTTTCACATTGGACGCCGTTAGAAGTTCTACCAATAGATACACCAGGAGTTCTAACGGCACAGAACCGTTCTTTGATAAACATCAAAAAATTGTTATGCAATGTGCTCTTTAAGCGAATTATTTATGAAGAGTTGCCATTTATGCATGTGAATCTTTTGAAGAAATTATATTCAATGCGGAAACGTAACAATCATGATCTTTCGAGCCGTATCAAAAAGTATGAATGTATTGATCTAATACTGTCGTCGTCTAATAAAAATAAAACCCCATCAACAACAAGAGGAAAGGTGTGTGTGTTCGGAAGAAGTTATGTGCGTTTTCCTGTGGTGTTGTGTGTGTGTTAGGGAGGTGTTGTGTGTGTATGTTAGGGCGGTTGAGATGCCTGGTCCTGCTTACAGGCCACTACTTCAAGGACTTAGGGTGACTTAGACGGTCCTTGATATCTTATTGGTGCGTTCTTTGGCAGACGGCATCCTCTGTTGGATCATTGTCGGACATACTTTTATTATAAAACAACCTGCTCGCCGATGTCTTGGTTCTTTAGATGGATGGTCCTCAAACTATCTGAATGGTTAGATGAATGGTCCTAAAACTATCTGAATGTTAAGATGGATGGTCCTCAAACTATATGTGAGATGGTTACTAGATGGATGGTCCTCAAACTATCTGAATGTTTAGATGGATGGTCCTCAAACTATATGTATGTTAAGATGGATGGTCCTCAAACTATCTGAATGTTTAGATGGATGGTCCTCAAACTTTCTGAATGGTTTCATGGATGGACCACAAAGTATTCTGAGCATGAATCTTCTCTCGGCTTGACCCAAACTAGATCTGACATGCATAGTTCACATCTATAATATATTTTCACACATGTAATATTCAAATGAAGATCAGGCATACAATTTACAATAATAACTAGACATAGAGTTCATACCTCTTGTCAGTTTGGCTGTTAGTAAATAAAATCACGAGGAAAACAACAGAAAAAAACTAAAAGAATGGAAAAAACCAACACCAACGCAAGTTTGAAATATAGAAAGTTGAAAACGTTGTATTTGCGTTGGCGTTGGTCAAATGTGATTACTGAATGAGACTCGTGCTAAAATATGACCATTCAGTTTTTGATTTTGGTCAAAGGTCGTCACTGAATGAGGCAGATTTTTTTCTTGAATAAAATGGACCAAATCGTTAAATCGATCAATACCATTTAAGGAGGCAACGCTTTTAAAAATTATTTATTAGATTACGTTTACATTTTTTGTTTACAGATTGTGTTGGTTTCTTTTTCCTGAGAAACTCAACCTTACGAATTAACATCATTTCGTAACATTAGGCGATGACGTTGTGGGGAAAAAAAATCAAACAACAAGAGAACAAAACTTAAAGATTGAGAATAGTACGAGTTATGTTATTTTAATATATATTGAAATGTGAAATCATAAAACTTTTTACACCCGGGTTACTAAATCGGATACTCATGACTCATGACGAGTGCTAAACAAAGGATAAACAGTTGATGTTATCAAACTGGGCAATTTTTGTGCCGCCAGTTGCTACCTGCTTGTGGTTAGACGCTACCTCCATAAAGTTAGACGCTACATCGGTACGGTTAAAGACTACATCGGTAAACTAGTCAATGTATTGTCATTGAATCCGATTCCTTTTTGCGTGACATTCTGTCTTGTTAAAAATGTCTTTATTTCATGACCATTAGTGTTATCTTGCGAAGAAAATATTTTAAGTGGGAAATGAACTGCAACAAAAGTAAAAGTATATAATAAACAAGTAATTTGAAAAGTTTCCTGCTTTGGGGGAAAGAGGCGAGGGTCTCAAATTTGGATAAAATGAAGTAATGTATGCGTGAAGGAAATGGTCATAAATATTATCTGAGAATTAAATATATTCTCGCCATCAATCTAAACGAAAACAAAACACTACACTCGCGATTAAAGAGAACGTTTGCATAAATTCCATATAATTAGATTAGCTAACATCTCTGAATTTCATGAATTTGAATACAATGATTAAACTGGGATATCAAGAGATATTTATGATATAATCATGAATACGTATGATTATGAACAAATACTCCTGTGGGTTATTATGACGAAATACTGATGAGGTAAAGACGCTCCTTTGTGCCTGATAATGTGTTTCAGGTTAAGAAATAAATATGATTAATAATTACAAGTGAATACTGTGCGGCTATGAGCTAAACAATCTTTATCTACTGAATATTGTCATTGTGGTCCTAGCTTCGTCTCTCTTTACAGCGCAGTTCTCTCCAAGTGGACGGTCCTTAGACCGTTTTCTCCTGTGTGATCAAACCCGTTATTGATATGGGCGTGGCTTTCCTCAGGGCCCAATGTCCAGCTCCTTGGGGCCCCAATGATCGTCACTTGGGACGAGGCGGACAAGTTGGAGTGGGAAGCCGATGAGGTAACGTTGTCCAAGTGGAGATCTTGTCTGGAGCCCGGCCTCAACTGACCCACGGCATTCATCTCTAGGACCGACGACACGGTCTTCACCTTGTGTATGCCCATGACCTTGGCCTCTTGGTGTTCGTAGGGCCCCTGGTCTCTAACGAAGACGTCACTCTCGAACCCTGAAAAGAAGAAGTAATTTAAAAAAAACAGAAAACAAAAACAAATGACGTCATCAATTACACTGCTTTCATCAGCGTATCTAAGATTTAGGACACCATTGACGGGTGACACATTTTGTCGCTACTCGTCTGCCATGAAAACAATTGTCAGGATTTCGGAAATGCACCACTCTTCTACTCCTTAGCCTCCACCAAATTGTTAATTTCAGTGCCCCCCTCCCCGGCATTTATTAAAACTTAAAACATTACCCCGACCGCTGACATTTTAGCTTTGTCCTACAGATCACGTGGTTTTGGTGTTAATGGGGGGGGGAGAAAGTGGCGTAGTCGGTGGGATTCAAACCCCCAAGTTAAAATATTACAACATGCTTTTTCCCTTTTTCCTAAACAATCCCCATTTAAACGAACTATCAATAATATTTATTTACATCCCCCTCTTTCTTCTGACCCTGATCAAGTGTCTCCACTGGTCTATATAATAAATTATATTTTAGTACTCATAGGATATGTACAGCGTCGCTTTCTTTATTTCCTCTATTTTTTCTTTGGTTGTATTTGCATAAAGTTTAAATTTAAAGCTAAAATAGATGAGAAACATGTCATTATGCTAATTACCTTGCTCAATCTCAGTTAGGTCACCGCTGTCCGACAGACCAAGTATTTTCTCAGTGTAGCCGTGACCGTAAGCTTCTATCGGGTAGGCAGGCTGTCCGTGCTTAGTGATGTCCAAACCTGAGATGTGAATAAACAAACCGATGATGTCCGGCTTGTATTTGGTCACGTGACTTACAATGCACTGTTTTCAGTGAAAGGCAAAAGGTTTCAAAATGGCCACTGGATGTCTACTAAATTCTTACAAGATACATCATGTTGAAGCCCCCTGGAGCAGTTCCCACGAATAAAAATACAACAGGGGATTGGTTGATTTGGTAATCTGCCAATCTCTTCATTTCTCCCTCTATTTCTCTCTCTCTCTCTCTCTTTCTCTCTCTCGCTCTCTCTCTTTCTGCCGCTCCTTTCCCATGCCCCCTACTTTATCTCAACTTTCTCTTCCTTTTTACTGATTTCTATGACTTTTCACATATGCCTCTGATTTTGACTTCCTTCCTTCACTAATGTTATAAATCTATCCCTCTACATCAATGGTGGCGAACCTTTTTGGGGCCGAGTGGCCAAAATTCAACAAAAACACACTTATTTATAAGCAAGTTGCCAACACTCCAATGAAACCCGAAAATGGAGGGTTTTGCTTAGCTAGTATAATTAAGAAAGTAATATTTTAGTCACGTGCCGGCTGATGAGGTTCTGCGTGCTGCCTGTGGCACGCGTGCCATAGGTTCGCCATCACTGCTATTTGTCCTCCTCTTTATTCCCTCGATTGTCAAAGTCACTAGTTTATGTTGAAATGAAAACAAACAAACAAACACAACACCCAAACTATTTATTAGTTAGTTCGTCCATCTAAGTGAAGTCATGATTATTGTTAACATTGGTTTTTGACTGGGGTTGAATTGACCTATTGGTGCACCAACCAGGTCCCATTGACCTATTGGTGCATCGGCCATATCCCATCAACCTATTGGTGCATCGGCCAGGTCCCATTGACCTATTGGTGCATCGGCCAGGTCCCATTGACCTATTGGTGCATCGATCAGGTCCCATTGACCTATTAGTGCATCGACCAGGTCCCATTGACCTATTTGTGCATCGGCCAGGTCCCATTGACCTATTGGTGCATCGATCAGGTCCCATTAACCTATTGGTGCATCGGCCAGGTCCTATTGACCTTTTGGTGCATCGGCCAGGTCTCATCGACCTATTGGTGCATCGGCCAGGTCCTATTGACATATTGGTGCACCAACCAGGTCAAATTTACCTATTGGTGCATCGGCCAGGTCCCATTGACCTATTGGTGCACCAACCAGTTCAAATTTACCTATTGGTGCACCAACCAGGCCGGATCTATCTTGAAGTTTCAGTGTTCATAGAACCAGAGTCGTCACTAGGGGGTGCTAGGGTTGCGGAAAGCACCGGGTGACACCATCACAAGGGTGACACCAGAATGTAAAATTCTGTATGTTCCCGTTTTTTGGCACTGTCAGACTCAGATGAGGTCTATGTGGTAAATCGTGAAGGGGTGACACCATGAGGTACCACACTGAGTGAGACCAAACAGAGTCACGTCTGCATAGAACGCATTGGATAAATGGGACAATACCAGGTATACTACAGTGGTACCTTGAGATACGAGTGCCCTAACATACGAGTTATTTGAGATACGAGCTGTCGAGCGAACGAACTTTCGTTTTGAAATACGAGCGAAATTTGAGATACGAGGAACGGCCAGCTGCGACGCTGCACACGGCCCACCCAGTTTATGGCGCCTGTGCCTGGTACATCATCCCACGTATTCCCCCAGTGTGCTTGTTTACCTCGCTGTCGAAGCATCTTTGCTAAGTTTTTCTAGGGCTTTGCGCTTTTTGTACATTTACATACTTTATCACATTTTTTTTTCTATAACCATAGGGTCCGAAGAAAGTGAGTGAAAAGGTCAGTGCTCAGAAGAAGATGATGACTATTGAATTAAAGCGTGAAATCGTAGAACAAAATGAGCAAGGTGTGCGAGTAGCTGACTTGGCGAGGCAGTGTGGGCGAGGCAGTGTGGGTGAGGCAGTGTGGGCGAGGCAGTACGGCCGAGGCAGTACGGCGAGGCAGTTCGGGCGAGACAGTACGGGCGTAGTATTTCAATGATATGAACGCTGCTTAAACAGAAGGATTAGATAAAGGGTATGGAAGGGCATTCAAGTTGAAGGCCAGACCTAAGAAGAGAAAAGCAGTGACTACAATCAAGCATACACTAGAATTTAAGTTTTGCGTACATTACATTTAAGTGACCAAATTACAAATATGAATGTACACTTTATGGAACCAGTTTTGTTGTTGTTGTTTTTTTTTGCTTCCCTTTTTTTTTATTATGTTTTTATGCAATATTTGTCATTTATAAATACATTTTTCTTATTCAAAAACACGTAGCAAAAATAATTAAGGGTAGAATTTTGGGGCTGGAACGGATTATTGGCCTTTCAATTAATTTCAATGGGGGAAATTGCTTTGAGATACGAGCAAATTGACATACGAGCAAGGTTACGGAACGAATTAAACTCGTATCTCGAGGTATCACTGTATTTACTGTTTATATTCGTAGATTAGAAATAACCACCTTGAACAATGGCGGTGGTCATCATTACTTTATAAGACATGAGTTCCAGTAACGCACTATGGAAGAATCCATTACAGTTGAGACTTCGGGGAAATTTAGTCTGAGCGCCTCTTTAGACTACGCCAGACATACAAGTACAGACATATAAGTAGAGTACATACAAGTACAGACATACAAGTACAAGCATATTTAGATCTTCTCCGATTTCATGGATCTTTGTGTGTGTGACATTTTGTAAGGAATTTAAGTGCGGAAAAATAGATTTAGAGAAAAAGACGGAAATATGATGTAAAGAACTTCACCTACCTTTGACCTCAACATCCGGTCGCACTCTGAACTGACCCAGAAGCCTCAGAGCCCCGAAGACGATGGTCATGCAAGCTCCAGTCCAAGCCATGTAGGTCAAGACGCCGGCCAGCTGCCAGGCAAGTCTCTGGATGAACAAGATGGCGGGCATTGTTGACAACTTTTTAGAGAATAACTTGACTAAAATTTCTAATAACAAAACACAGCTGGCGGCACCAAAAAAGGTTAAAGACATTGTAATTAAAACTACCCTTGCGTTGTACACGGTGGTGGTAGGGCTTCTCTAGAGTGTGTGACGCTCTGTAGTGGGGAGGGGCTGATTTAGAGTTTGTGACGCCCTGTAGTGGGAGGGGGGCTGATTTAGAGTTTGTGACGCCCCGCGGAGTAAGGGCCGAGCTAAAATTTATGATGCCCTGGAAGGTCCATGATCGCCACCCACTTTTATGGATAAACTTGCAGTGCGAAATATTTGAAATGTCTTGCTTTATATTTATTATATACGCTTTGTTATGCATTATGTTACATGCTTTGTTATATGTTATGTTATAATGCTTTGTTACATGTTTTGTTAAAAAAAGTAATTGGCCCAATTCGAGAATTCCAAGATGAAGTCTTACCGCCCCTGCTTGTCTGTCCCAGGCCATGAGAATCCCAGTCGGGTACTTGACGAAAGCAACACTGATGGCGCCCCACATCCCGCCACCAAAGTGAACTGTTGAAGTACACATGGAATATATATGAATAAATGCTTGGTTACATTATGGTTTGTGAGAACCGTTGATGTTATGGAAAGTAATCTCCCTTTAAAATATAAATATGTGTGTTGTTACTCTAATTCTAATATATCTCCCCCACACCCCTCCCCCCCCCAAAAAAAAAGGTCCAGCGGCATTAACCCAAATCAAATGAACAGGTAAAAATCAAGAATTTCAAAAGTAATATGCCCAAGATCGCCCTTTAATATGTGTGCAGGTCACGTTGTTCTCTTCCTGGAGATTTACTTCACCCCCTGCTGAAGATCGCCCTCTCATATGTGTGCAGGTCATGTGTTCTCTTCCTGGAGATTTACTTCTGTCCAGAGCCCCGACGCCACTCACCTCCAACGGCATTCAAGGGGTCATCAATTTTTAGCTTGAACATGAGAATCTCAACACAGTTCATCACCAAGGAAGCGACGAATCCAACAATGACTGCTCCCCATGGCTTCATCGAGTTACACGGACCGCAGCTGGCGACCTGTTATGAACACAAATCACATGCACGTGATGATATAGGTTGACATTTTTTTCTGAATCAACAACATACACAACGGGAAATAATTTACATACACAACGGGGAATAATTTACATACACCATGACACACGCTTAACATGACAAACTCCATGACGAACTCCATGACGAACACCATGACAAACACCATGACAAACAAACACCATGACAAACGAACACCATGACGAACACCATGACGAACACCATGACGAACACCATGACGAACACCATGACGAACACCATGACGAACACCATGACGAACACCATGACGAACACCATGACGAACACCATGACGAACACCATGACGAACACCATGACGAACACCATGACGAACACCATGACGAACACCATGACGAACACCATGACGAACACCATGACGAACACCATGACGAACACCATGACGAACACCATGACGAACACCATGACGAACACCATGACGAACACCATGACAAACACCATGACAAACACCATGACAAACACCATGACAAACACCATGACAAACACCATGACAAACACCATGAAAAACACTTACCATAGCGGCGAAGCAGCCATTGATGACCTGCGGCATGCTCCAGTGATGACCAAACAAACCGAACCTGTTGGTGAAAACAAATCGTTTTAAAGAGTAGAACACAAAATAATTTTAACTCTTAATCTGGCATCAAATTTTCGGGTGAACATTCAAACCTGCGCCCTCCACCTGGACACCAAAAATAACACACCCACTTATTGATCTGGCCGTACATGTTGTATGTTGGTGCTGACGTCATTTACTCAGGACTGCCCTGCCCCCCAAAACTCTCGAGCCTCTCGCACTAGTAGATTACTGTCGTCATATCACCACTACTCCTTCTTTAGTATTTTTGACGGCATTACCATACAACCCCTAATATATTCACTGAAATCTCATCTCTCTCGATATACCAAGAATAAACTACTGACTTGTTGGTGAAAAGGGCGGTCATCCCTCCCATACTAGCGCAGATAACTGTGTTGAACACCGCCATACTTATGGCGCCACCGTCTCCAGGCTGGGAGATGTGACCTTGGGAGGCTGCGTTGAAGGCCATGAAGCCAAAGAACAGGACAAAGATGCCCATCACCGCCAGCTGTGAGAAGTAAGATTTGATGTAAAGTGATGTAAATGGATGTAAAGTGATGCCTTGTTTATATTTAGTCACAGTGTCATTCAGTTAGAGCTTCAAATAACACAATGTGTATAGAGAAAATATTTTTTACCTTGAGGTTAAAAAATATATCACAAATTTGATGCATTGGCTGAAATATTTTTAATAAAATTCATCTTCATTTCCAATTTTAAGCGAGTCATAAAACAATGCCCTCCATCCCTGCCCGCAACCGCCCCAAAACTTCCCGGCGTACCGGCAATGAGTGACCTCTGATGGGCAGTACAGCTCCCGTCTGTTTATGGAATCTTCCAATCCGTGGTCCTAAGATGATAGCGCCAACTAAACCAGCGGTCCCCCCTGTCAGATGGACCACGCCACTGCCACCGAAATCCTGCAGGGAGAAAACAAAGATCAAACAGGATAGTATGAGTAAGTTTACATATATAGATATTTTCATGGTAGGCATTGTTCGCAGATTCAAACTGCAAATGAAGAAAGACAAACGAATAGAAATTATCATACCTAATCATGCTAGTTTTAATATCTCCCCACCTCACTAAGGTCATATTTGGTTGACTCTTTACTCTACTAGGATAAATTAAACAAGATGCGCGGCGAGTAGTTCACTGCCGTTGTTTGTTTACGAAGCGTATGAGAAAGTCTTAGGTATTGAGTAGGGCTGGTATTGATTTAAAAAATGTAGTTCGATTAATAGGAATTTTTAAAAATCAATTAAGCGATTAATTTCGATTAACTATATTTTTAAAACGCATATATAGATCCCGTTAAGTTGCGATTCATTTTTTCGCAAAATCGGTTAAATCGCGGTAATTTCATGGCTCCCAAATTTTGCGACGTAACATAGCAAAATCGTTCTGCTATGCAAGAAATAAGGAAGAAAAACCTTTTAGTTTACGCATGCACGTCGAAATAAATAATAATAATACGAGGAAAAGTATGTAAGTAACAAAAAATGTAAATAATTAATAAATTGGGGAACAAAATATTTTCTTAAATTTTAATCGATCATATTAATTTTAATCGATCAATTTTTTAACGATTAATCGTTAATTTCTGCAGTCAGTGTATTGAGGTCAAGGAATAAATGAATTGCTGCATGTTAAAGTTAAAGCAAGAAATAAGTATCAACGATTAGTTGTGAGTCAGACATGTCACGTTTCAGTACTCACCTGGTATTTGATGTCAGACATGTCACGTTTCAGTACTCACCTGGTATTTGATGTCAGACATGTCACGTTTCAGTACTCACCTCGTATTTAATGTGGGCCGTTTTACCGTCTTCAATGTCAAACATGTGGCCCATGTGCAGATAGCCATAGGACGACCAGCCCCAACGTGTGCAGAACGGATACACAAGAGCTGCAGAGAAGGAATGGAAGTTAGAACGAACTGGAAACAAATATTTCAAGGGAGAAAAAACGTACACTTGAAGGGAATATGGTGGATACGGTTATTGCTACCATTCTATTAGTTCTAGATGAAATCAGACCAAAGAAATGTTTTGATGAAATCAGACCAAAGAAATGTTTTGATGAAAACAGACCAATTAAATATTTTGATGATATCAGACCAATTAAATGTGTTGATGAAATTAGACCAATTAAATGTGTTGATGAAATCAGACCAATTAAATGTCTTGAAGCACCTGTGAGGAAGAAGCTGTAGATGAGGTACGCGTGGAAGTTGCATCGCTCGGCCAGAGAGCCGGACACAATGGTGCAGGCCGTGGAGGCGAACATGACCTGGTAGAAGTAGTTGGCCATCTGGCCGTTCTCCATGTAGGACGATGCAAAGTTGGTCCAGCCGACGAAACTGTTACCCTCCCCATAGGCCAGGCCATAGCCGATGGTCCAGTAGGAGATGCCAGCAACAACTGAGTAGGTCAAGGTCATAGAGGGCAGACGATGAGTAATACGTGTCTCAGCAATGATAAATGTTTACCATAGTGTGCACTAAACAATTTCCGTACACATTCCGCTATTGCTTTTAAAACTTTTATTGCCACCACATTTAAAATTTGCTTTACAAATCTATGAAATTTAATCGATGATAAAATTTGAGTTCGAGTTTTATTTATTGAAATAGAATTTTCAGTCTTGATAACTGTATAAACCACTAATTTTGTAAACTTTTATTATAATTATTATTTATTTATTTTTATTTTTTTGGTGATTTGGTTTGAGGGTTAGAGGTGGATAAAATGTAAATGAAAAAAAAAGAGCTAATAGAAACAAACTTCATTTAAATTTAAAAAATACAAACAGCAATCTCGCAATTCTGTATTTCATTGAAGTAATGTTGTAGGTAGGGACCACCAAATATGTTAACAATTCAAAATAATTAAAGACTAAAAACTGTTTGAAAAATAAGACGAAATGTCTCGCAAGCGTCCCATAAAATACTTTTTGTTAAAAAAGCATAAGTTTTGAATATACTCACAGGCGTCCAGGTAATTTTTGAGCAGATTGTTGTGAGTGTTCTTGCTTCTCACGCACCCGGCCTCAACAAAGGCGAACCCCATGGTCATCACTGGGAGAGGGAAAAAGTTCAAAGTCAAATAAGCTGTCATGTTTTTTTGAAGTCTTATATGCATATATCAAATGTGGGTGAGTAATGGTGTCTTGTCATGCCAGGACACACCAATGTGCACTAGGTTACCCCAGGTTGCCCCAGTGACACCATGGTGCACCAGGTTACGCCTGGATGCCCCAGTGACACCATGGTGCACCAGGTTACTCCTGGTGAGACCAAGGTGCACGACTCATAGGTTCATAGTGTTTTAGAGCACTCTGTATTCGCTTTAGTAGATGGAATGGACAATTTCAATGTTATGCAACGCTCTATTCAACTTTGAATTTGTTCGAATGCTGCTTGCATGTTTTTATAACATTGATCACATCATATTTTTATACACATGGATTCATTTGACTTGGGGAAATACGTGTGCAATAGTCTTACTGACAAGCATGATGGGTCAGTTGCAAGTTGTTTTTCCAATATTATTGAAACAGTTTTATTTCCATACGTCATTAATGGAGAATAATAATAATAATAATAATAATAATAATAATAATAATAATAATAATAATAATAATAACAATAATAATAATAATAATAATAATAATAAATATTTTTAAAAAAATATCTGGTGTTAAAAAATGAAAAAAAAAGAAAACATTTTGAAAACAAAACAACAAAAGAAGCAACAAACAAACAACAACAAACAACAACAACAAAAAATATAGCGATTTGCTGGGGAATCGTCTCATCCCGCTTTACAAAAAAATTTTTTATTTTTTTATTTTAATTTTAATTAAATTTTTTTTAAAAGTTAAGAAACTTTTTAAAAAACCAAACTTAAGAAACCTTATAATGATAGGGTTGGCACACAAAACCTAAATTATTTGGCTAAAGAAAGGTAAGAGATTGACCGATGCAAAGTGTCCTAATGTGTGATGTAATAAAAAAACAACCCCAAATTGCACGTGAAAGTTAAAATAAAAATACAAGCACGATGACGTGATCCTATTTTTAGTTGTTGGTTGAGGGTGAAACTGTACCAATAAGTGATAACATAATATACGCACTTACATATTACATGCATTTAATTTTTACATATTCTTAAACCCCAGAAACCTGAAGCAACTTTTTTATATTTAGCAAGAATCAATCAACATATTTTATCACGTCTTAATTAAATAAAATAATAAATTATCATTCCTTAATGTGATTTGAGACACGTGGAGATTTATTTATGTTAGTCCAGAGATTGGGATATTACAAGAGGAGATAATACAAATGACGTGAGGGAAGTCAAACGTATCAAGTTTATACATCGCTACCAACGTTAATGATATTTTGAAAGGAATACTTTACAATCCTAATATTTAAAAAAAAATTATTTTCTCTTGGTCCCTTGTATAATATTGTTTAACGATTGCACATATTTTCTCTAGAACTTTACAGGGAGTCATTCAAACATTTGATGTGGATTTATTCTCGAGCTAATGTTATTTCTGACCTAAGTTATTAATTTTATCTTTTCCTGAAGACATTTTAAACTCTTCAGCTTTAGCGTACAAGACGCATACGGAACTAACCAAATAAGGGGAAGTAAATAAAGACAATGTTCATTGGTAGCTGTTGACTTAAAATGTGATGAGAATTTTTAACCCTAAAATTATGATCTAGTGAGCAACTTCTCAAAGAAACTCAAGCGTTTATCGAACTATTTCAATATTAAGGAATATGTAAGTGATGCCATAGGTCAGAGTGTAAAGTGACTGATGACTTACTTAAGATCATGATGCCATAGGTCAGAGTGTAGAAGTTGTCCAAGTTCGAGGCCAAGTTATCGAACAGGTAGTTGAGCTCGTCCAGTGATCGGGGAGTGGCGCCCATAGTCACCCCTTGTTCCAGGCGCGTCGCGTTGAAAAGAGTTGAGACGGTCGGGATGGTGCCGTTCAGAGCCATGGTGTGGTTGACTGGAACACACGTTTATAAATAGTTGATGCCAGCCAAAGTGAAATTAGATGTACTTTTGTTTTAGAACTGGATGTGCTTTGAAACGTCGTATTAATTTGTGTTTGGAATTTCTTACAAGACATAGAATCAATAAAGTATGCTAAATATGATATATGTAGACAAGAAATTTCTTTTTTTTTCTCAAATTAATAAATGCCTTTATTAAACGCAGACCATATGCAAATAGTTTCGTTTTGTCTGTTTTTCCTGCTTCATTTATTGTGAAATACTGCTGCTGCCTTTTTTTCTTCTTCGGAATAAATTATGGCGTAACCCCGCATCATGGACGATCCCCTCTCTTTAGACTTAGGGATGGGAAATTCGAAATTAAAGATTTTTCGTGGAAGGAAACGACTAAAATCTTGTCGTACCTCGAGTAGCACTTAAACAAGTTGTGCTACTGTTGAGAAGTTGTAAAGAAATCTTTATATACTATATATCTCCCCCGGACTTACCTTTGTTGTGTATTCTTGATTTTGTAGTCCAAAGCTCTTCTTTAAATCTTTCCTCCCGTGCTACAAATCCGCGGTCTTGATGGATCTAAACTTCTGAAACTGTTGAGCATATACTCATGACCATGGACTGAGCAACGGTGTGAGGTCCTCTTGCTACAACGTGAGAACATGAAGATTTGCCAGAACTTGTTCAATCTTATGCCAGCCACAGGCTGCCTGTTTGGGAGCATAGGTCTGTACCTGTGTCACAGAAGACTATGTCCCACACTGGAAGCCTGTATTTATACTTGTCCGTTCACCTATTTTTTTTAGCAAAACTTGTAAAATCTGGTCTATGAATGATTCGATTTAAGATGACCCCTCCCCCCTCCAAAACAGACCGAAAAATCGCCACCACCCCAACAGGACTATACCCCCCACACACCTTTCATTGGGGTTAATATTCAATACATCTACCCAGCATTAGTTTCCCTCCCCACCCTTTACATTACTTATTACGCATGCTCATTAGTGACAAGCTGCTGGACTGATGGGCAGAGTTCAACACCACAAATATAGAGCGCAATGTCATAGAGATCCGCTTCCAGCCAGTCGCTGTGCGCTGATCTTCGTACCCTCCCTAATCTGTCACCCGTGATCACGTGTGGGGTAAGATGGCGTTACCGTTAGGACACATGACCAGGCCTTCAGCTAGCAAAAAATAATTCAAATCAAATAAATAATAATACAATTAAAATATAGAAAACTGAATTGGTAAATGAAGCAAATGATTTTTTTTTACGGATGCTCTGTCCTCCTCAGGACAAGGGAAGATTTTAAACAATTCTGAATATCTCCATGCTTCTTGCCATTGTAACAGTATGTTTTATTATTATTTTTTTATTTTAAAAAAGTGAATGAAAAAAAACAATCCTGTATAATAAAAGATAATTTTCTGTCCGTTCTGTCTGGTCCTCGATAGCGATTTGTCCCTCAAACACACATGACTCCTACAGCCAATCATATTGAACACGTTTACGCCATTTACGCGGACGTTCAAAACGAGTTATTTTTGGTGCAGTTTTTTCTTCTAATGCTTTATTTTGAGTTATGCGCGTTGGGAATTATAGTGAAAAAGTCTGCTTTTACGAGTTATTTATTTTAACTATAATGAATAGTATTTTTGACGTGATGCACATGTATGCCGGTCGAGTCGGCTGTTGGAGGGGAGTTACAACATGCCACCGAACGGTGGCGGAACGTGCTTGGACGGGCTTTGTTGCTCGTTAATATATAAATGTTAAAATCCTCATTCATCCCTGGGATGAGTGAATAATGACCACAACAAAAAATAACCACGACAAAAATGACCACAACAAAAAATGACCACAACAAAAAATGACCACAATAAAAATGTTCGTGATCTTACAAGGAACTCTATTTACGGAATCTTCCACTTAAAGAAGTTGAAAAACTACAAATTTAAAAATTGTATGTCTTATTTCCTCTACTTAACGTTCATTTTTCTTTTATCTCTATTATTTCGGTTTTTTTTCTTCAAAATTCATGAGGGGGGCGGGAGTATGATAGCTAATTTTGTTAGAAACTTGACTGAAGATTATGCTGGAGTGAATCCGATCATCTTTTTTAAAGGCCAACCGTACACTAGCCGACATCCGAGTATTGTAACTACGAGGACGAGGTATGAGGACGAAACCTTGGGTCATGACAAGGTTGGTGGTCACTTGTTGCAGGTAGGTTGGTGGTCACTTGGTGCAGGGAGGTTGGTGGTCACTTGGTGTAGTGAGGTTGGTGGTCACTTGGTGTAGGTAGGTTGGTGGTCAATTGGTGTTTGGAGGTTGGTGGTAACTTGGTGTAGGTAGGTTGGTAGTCACTTGGTGTATGGAGGTTGGTGGTCACTTGGTGTATGGTGGTTGATGGTCACTTGGTGTATGGAGGTTGGTGGTCACTTGGTGTATGGAGGTTGGTGGTCACTTGGTGTATGGAGGTTGGTGGTCACCTGGTGTATGGAGGTTGGTGGTCACTTGGTGTATGGAGGTTGGTGGTCACTTGGTGTATGGAGGTTGGTGGTCACTTGGTGTATGGAGGTTGGTGGTCACTTGGTGTATGGAGGTTGGTGGTCACTTGGTGTATGGAGGTTGGTGGTCACTTGGTGTATGGAGGTTGGTGGTCACTTGGTGTATGGAGGTTGGTGGTCACTTGGTGTATGGAGGTTGGTGGTCACTTGGTGTATGGAGGTTGGTGGTCACTTGGTGTATGGAGGTTGTTGGTCACTTGGTGTAGAGAGGTTGGTAGTCACTTGGTGTATGGAGGTTGGTGGTCACTTGGTGTAGAGAGGTTGGTGGTCACTTGGTGTATGGAGGTTGTTGGTCACTTGGTGTAGAGAGGTTGGTGGTCACTTGGTGTATGGAGGTTGGTGGTCACTTGGTGTAGAGAGGTTGGTGGTCACCTGGTGTATGGAGGTTGGTGGTCACTTGGTGTAGAGAGGTTGGTGGTCACTTGGTGTATGGAGGTTTTTGGTCACTTGGTGTAGAGAGGTTGGTGGTCACTTGGTGTATGGAGGTTGGTGGTCACTTGGTGTAGAGAGGTTGGTGGTCACTTGGTGTATGGAGGTTGGTGGTCACTTGGTGTATGGAGGTTGGTGGTCACTTGGTGTTAGGGAGGTTGGTGGTCACTTGGTATATGGAGGTTGGTGGTCACTTGGTGTATGGAGGTTGGTGGTCACTTGGTGTATGGAGGTTGGTGGTCACTTGGTGTATGGAAGTTTGTGGTCACTTGGTGTATGGAGGTTGGTGGTCACTTGGTGTATGGAGGTTGGTGGTCACTTGGTGTATGGAGGTTGGTAGTCACTTGGTGTATGGAGGTTGGTGGTCACTTGGTGTATGGAGGTTGGTGGTCACTTGGTGTATGGAGGTTGGTGGTCACTTGGTGTATGGAGGTTGGTGGTCACTTGGTGTATGGAGGTTGGTAGTCACTTGGTGTATGGAGGTTGGTGGTCACTTGGTGTATGGAGGTTGGTGGTCACTTGGTGTAGGTAGGTTGGTAGTCACTTGGTGTATGGAGGTTGGTGGTCACTTGGTGTATGGAGGTTGGTGGTCACTTGGTGTATGGGGGTTGGTGGTCACTTGGTGTAGAGAGGTTGGTGGTCACTTGGTGTAGGTAGGTTGGTGGTCACTTGGTGTATGGAGGTTGGTGGTCACTTGGTGTTAGGGAGGTTGCTGGTCACTTGGTGTATGGAGGTTGGTGGTCACTTGGTGTATGGAGGTTGGTAGTCACTTGGTGTATGGAGGTTGGTGGTCACTTGGTGTATGGAGGTTGGTGGTCACTTGGTGTATGGAGGTTGGTGGTCACTTGGTGTGGAGAGGTTGGTGGTCACTTGGTGTAGAGAGGTTGGTGGTCACTTGGTGTAGGGAGGTTGGTGGTCACTAATGATTCCATTAGAACTTTCTCTTGGCTTGGTAGACTTGGCGGCGCCCATCTCCTCTCTAAGTCAACAGAGGACGTTTTAGCGATAGTCAGTAATCAACTGCACCCTCTGTTTATGAAGATATGGGAAGAGGAGCAAGTTCCTTCCGATTGGAAAGAGGGATACCTTATCAAGATCCCAAAGAAGGGAGACTTAAGCTCCTGCACGAACTACAAGGGGATCACCCTGCTGTCCATCCCAGGAAAGGTTTTCAACCGTGTACTACTTAACAGGATGAAAAACGCTGTAGACCCTCTGTTGCGGGACGAACAAGCTGGCTTTCGCACCAACAGATCCTGCACGGACCAGATAGCGACACTGCGCATCATTCTAGAGCAGTCACTAGAGTGGAACTCACCGCTCTATGTCAACTTTGTTGACTATGAAAAAGCCTTCGACAGTGTTGACAGGCAAACCTTGTGGAGTTTGCTAAGGCATTACGGGGTGCCACAGAAGATTACGGATATAATCAGAAACATGTACGAAGGGATAAACTGCCGAGTTATCCATGGCCAGCAGGTGACAGATGCGTTCCAGGTGAAGACTGGTGTGAGACAAGGTTGTTTGCTGTCACCATTTCTCTTCCTGTTAGCCATCGACTGGGTGATGAAAACATCTACACAGCAGAAAAGGAATGGCATCCAATGGACCTTGTGGGATCAACTGGATGATCTTGACTTTGCTGATGATCTTGCCCTTCTTGCACATACCCAACAACAGATGCAGGAGAAAACAAACATTGTCGCAGCCACTTCTGCTAGCATGGGTCTCAACATTCACAAAGGGAAGAGTAAAATCCTCAAGGTTAATGCCACCAGTACATCACCCATTATGCTTGAAGGAGAAGCCCTTGAGGAGGTGGACAGTTTTGTTTACCTTGGCAGCGTGGTAGATAAGCAAGGTGGTACAGATGCGGACGTCAAAATAAGGGTCGGAAAAGCAAGAGCAGCCTTCCAGCAACTCAAGAATGTTTGGGTCTCTAACAACTTAGGCAGCAAGTTAAAAGTAAGGATTTTTAACGCTATGGTAAAACCTGTGCTGCTATATGGAGCCGAGACATGGAGAACAACGGCCGTAAACTTGACCAGAATCCAGTCCTTCATCAACAACTGTTTAAGAAGGATTCTCAGAATTCACTGGCCAGACAAAATCAGCAACCAGGAACTGTGGCAGCGGACAAAACAGAAGCCCATTGAGGAAGAGATTCTCCAGAAGCGGTGGAGGTGAATTGGTCATACACTAAGGAAACCTGCTCCTAACACAACAAAGCAAGCCCTGAAATGGAACCCACAGGGTAAGCGGAAAAGAGGCCGTCCAAGAAACACTTTGCGCCGAGAATTGGAGGCAGACATCAAGAGAATTGGCCATGAATGGAAGATCCTGGAGAAGCTGGCCCAGGATAGAGATGCCTGGAGGTCTCTCGTAGGTGGCCTATGCCCTTGGAGGAATCGCAGACGCCGACGATGATCGGTAGATGCCCCTCATGGACGAGAAGGCTCAACAACTCAACAGTAATCAACGTTTTTATGGTGGCTTTACGTGGGTTAGATCCCACGCAACTCAGCTTGTGAGGCGAGCGCACCCTTGACTTCCCAGCCGTGTTATATTATTAGGTTCAAAACTTCTTAAAGTCAAAGTATCTTTATATAGTTCAGGGAGAGCACACATTTTTAAATACCGTCATAAACCAGTTGATTTTTACTTTAAGTTTTCGGAGAATTAACGTTTTTTAATATCCAGGATTTCACGCGACAAATAAAGCATAACTTGATAATTTATTCAAACGCCAATCAGGACCCAAATAGTTGCGAGACGCCATTACGAAAAAAAATATTTTTATAACAATCTTTAGCGTCTTGCTTGTTAATTTAGTGACAAAACAATTGTTTAAAAAATTTACAAATAAGGGGCCGTCCATAAAGTACGTCACGCTCCGAGGGGGGAGGGGGTCTAAGAAAGTGTGACACTTTGTGACAGGGGGAGGGGGGTCAGGCCATGTGTGATGTCACACATTTATTATTTTTAGTATTTTATTCTAATTTATTTATATATTTTTTAGTAGAATTTAAATAGCTTTAAAAATAATTTTCAAAAATTTTGCGAAACATAAGAATTAGTTTTATGTACAAATAGCATTGAAATGCGTATCTCCTGAATGTGTTGTTCATAAATCTGAATTGGATACAGCAGGACTGTATCGAAGGACCAGGAATGGTTTGACAATCATGTTCGCACCAGCCAATACTTCACTCAAATTGTTATTAAATATCAGGACCTGAAATGTTGCGACAAAGCACGAAGCTCATATTTTAAAGTTTTACCTTAAAGATTCTTCCCTCCTCCAATCCCAATCAACCAAAAAAATGATGGACTCAAAGCTTAAGAAAGAGCAGATGCAGATTCTCATAAATTTATTTTCCTTGTTTGTAGCACAAACTCTCAAATTTGATGAATTATGCCAAGATCAACAGGAGCTTTCAAAGTACAACCAGCTTATTTGATCGACTTTGCAAAGTATGTCACTTAAATTTTTCGTCTCACAAACAATATTGAAGAAACATGCATGACAACACAGAGCTCGGGCTCAGGAGAATGTGCCCACCCAAACTGTTTAAGAATCAACTCAGATAAAACGCATCCGTCCTTTGAGAATCACTTCTAGAAGTCAAAGAGAACCCATGGCAGTTATTGCCAGAGGAGAAAATGCACATACAGAGGCTGTTGAGTGGCTAGATGAGGACGAGATGATCTGTCTGCAATTATCCTTCCAGGAAACGATGATTGTGAAAGATTGATGTCAGTCGTAACTATGGATGAACACAGATGATGTCCAGTGAATATTTTTTAATGAAATATAATTCATAGGACCATAATAAACATATTAAATATAGCACAAGAGTTGGTCACATAATTTGTCAATCTAGTCTTTTTTTTAGTCAAATTGTTTTGTTTCCTTTTTATTATGTAATTTTAAAAAATCCGGCTCCGGCTTCGGCTCCGGCAGGATTTCACTTCCTAAATCCGGCTGGCCGGTAGATCCCTAATTTATATATATATTCATAATCATAATGGCACCGGAAAAATCCGGAATCCGGCCATTTTAACCAATCTGATTCCGGCTCCAGCCGGATTTTACTTCATAAATCCGGCCCACTTCAGCTCCAGCCGGATTTCAAAATTTTGAATTCGGTACATCCCTATTTTTAAGTGGAAATTTTATATTTTAATACAATTTAATAGTTAAGTGTATTTTAAGTATTAAATGAAATATTTTAATTAGGTGTTAATTAAAAAAAATTGGAAAGTGTGACGTCCTTTAGGGGGGGGGTCCCCGAGATTTGTGACAGTTTGTAACAGGGGGAGGGGGGGTCAAAAATGGTCAAAAATAGAGTGACGTACTTTATGGACGGCCCCTAATATTTAAAAAACATATACATACTTATCTTGACCGAGAAATCGCCTTACAGTTAGAGTGGGTTAAATTTATGACTGTAACATATGAATGAAAAAGAAGATCATGTTAACTCAAAAATTAACAATAGAATGAAAGAATTTTCTATTTAAATAAATGATTTATCCGACAAATCATGTCTTTTGGTTTTAAAAGACATGACGTAAATTATGTAAATGTCGTAAAATTTATCAAGCCAATCACAAATACCTGTGGTTAGGCATTTTATTATCAACTAGCTGACCCCGGCGTAGCATACGCCGCTAATGATTTAGCGACGGGTGAAGACTTCCTGAAAGACACGGTTGTCAAAATGGGGTGGGTTTTGGGCAAACGACTGTGAGTGAATGACAAGAAGGAACTCTGGAGAGACCCGCGTCGTATCACCCGTAAAAAAATACGGAAGTGTTCAGCTGAAATCTATTTATTTTGAAAAAAAAAGCACTTTTTTAGGGCGCACCTTTTTCAAAATCCCAACTAACTTGTCCTTGTTTGATCAATACGAAATATTAAATTTTCTTAAATGTACACAAAGTATTTTATAACTTTTTACATTGTTCCCTTTTTACAAAATTAAAATATCAGCGAAAACAATGACGTTATATAATTTTTTTTTACAGCGCATATTTAATTTGCACACTGTTTGATGCATTGGTGCAGTAATTTGGTGCGCTGCTTTCTAAAATTAGTATCTGTTGAACATACTTGCAGCTTGTCTCGCAGGGTCCGACCACGAAGAGAATGATATATATAGATAGATAGATAAATGATTGGTGAATAAGATGAAGAAATGTGGATCGATGTTACACAAGTCTACTTTTTGAATAAATGTTGAACTCTTTAGCTACGATAAGAGCTAAATTGATTATTTTGTTAGAGCCCTGAAAGTACGGTTCAAAGTAAATTGATTTTTTGTTGTAGCCCTGAAAGTACGGTTCAAAGTAAATTGATTATTTTGTTGTAGCCCTGAAAGTACGGTTCAAAGTAAATTGATTTTTTGTTGTAGCCCTGAAAGTACGGTTCAAAGTAAATTGATTTTTTGTTGTAGCCCTGAAAGTACGGTTCAAAGTAAATTGATTATTTTGTTGTAGCCCTGAAAGTACGGTTCAAAGTAAATTGATTTTTTGTTGTAGCCCTGAAAGTACGGTTCAAAGTAAATTGATTATTTTGTTGTAGCCCTGAAAGTACGGTTCAAAGTAAATTGATTTTTTGTTGTAGCCCTGAAAGTACGGTTCAAAGTAAATTGATTTTTTGTTGTAGCCCTGAAAGTACGGTTCAAAGTAAATTGATTATTTTGTTGTAGCCCTGAAAGTACGGTTCAAAGTAAATTGATTTTTTTGTTGTAGCCCTGAAAGTACGGTTCAAAGTAAATTGATTTTTTGTTGTAGCCCTGAAAGTACGGTTCAAAGTAAATTGATTATTTTGTTGTAGCCCTGAAAGTACGGTTCAAAGGAAATTGATTTTTTGTTGTAGCCCTGAAAGTACGGTTCAAAGTAAATTGATTATTTTGTTGTAGCCCTGAAAGTACGGTTCAAAGTAAATTGATTTTTTGTTGTAGCCCTGAAAGTACGGTTCAAAGTAAATTGATTTTTTGTTGTAGCCTTGAAAGTACGGTTCAAAGTAAATTGATTATTTTGTTGTAGCCCTGAAAGTACGGTTCAAAGTAAATTGATTTTTTGTTGTAGCCCTGAAAGTACGGTTCAAAGTAAATTGATTTTTTGTTGTAACCCTGAAAGTACGGTTCAAAGTAAATTGATTATTTTGTTGTAGCCCTGAAAGTACGGTTCAAAGTAAATTGATTTTTTGTTGTAGCCCTGAAAGTACGGTTCAAAGTAAATTGATTATTTTGTTGTAGCCCTGAAAGTACGGTTCAAAGTAAATTGATTTTTTGTTGTAGCCCTGAAAGTACGGTTCAAAGTAAATTGATTTTTTGTTGTAGCCCTGAAAGTACGGTTCAAAGTAAATTGATTATTTTGTTGTAGCCCTGAAAGTACGGTTCAAAGTAAATTGATTATTTTGTTGTAGCCCTGAAAGTACGGTTCAAAGTAAATTGATTTTTTGTTGTAGCCCTGAAAGTACGGTTCAAAGTAAATTGATTATTTTGTTGTAGCCCTGAAAGTACGGTTCAAAGTAAATTGATTTTTTGTTGTAGCCCTGAAAGTACGGTTCAAAGTAAATTGATTTTTTGTTGTAGCCCTGAAAGTACGGTTCAAAGTAAATTGATTATTTTGTTGTAGCCCTGAAAGTACGGTTCAAAGTAAATTGATTTTTTGTTGTAGCCCTGAAAGTACGGTTCAAAGTAAATTGATTATTTTGTTGTAGCCCTGAAAGTACGGTTCAAAGTAAATTGATTTTTTGTTGTAGCCCTGAAAGTACGGTTCAAAGTAAATTGATTTTTTGTTGTAGCCCTGAAAGTACGGTTCAAAGTAAATTGATTATTTTGTTGTAGCCCTGAAAGTACGGTTCAAAGTAAATTGATTTTTTTGTTGTAGCCCTGAAAGTACGGTTCAAAGTAAATTGATTTTTTGTTGTAGCCCTGAAAGTACGGTTCAAAGTAAATTGATTATTTTGTTGTAGCCCTGAAAGTACGGTTCAAAGGAAATTGATTTTTTGTTGTAGCCCTGAAAGTACGGTTCAAAGTAAATTGATTATTTTGTTGTAGCCCTGAAAGTACGGTTCAAAGTAAATTGATTTTTTGTTGTAGCTCTGAAAGTACGGTTCAAAGTAAATTGATTTTTTGTTGTAGCCCTGAAAGTACGGTTCAAAGTAAATTGATTATTTTGTTGTAGCCCTGAAAGTACGGTTCAAAGTAAATTGATTTTTTGTTGTAGCCCTGAAAGTACGGTTCAAAGTAAATTGATTTTTTGTTGTAGCCCTGAAAGTACGGTTCAAAGTAAATTGATTATTTTGTTGTAGCCCTGAAAGTACGGTTCAAAGTAAATTGATTTTTTGTTGTAGCCCTGAAAGTACGGTTCAAAGTAAATTGATTATTTTGTTGTAGCCCTGAAAGTACGGTTCAAAGTAAATTGATTTTTTGTTGTAGCCCTGAAAGTACGGTTCAAAGTAAATTGATTTTTTGTTGTAGCCCTGAAAGTACGGTTCAAAGTAAATTGATTATTTTGTTGTAGCCCTGAAAGTACGGTTCAAAGTAAATTGATTTTTTGTTGTAGCCCTGAAAGTACGGTTCAAAGTAAATTGATTTTTTGTTGTAGCCCTGAAAGTACGGTTCAAAGTAAATTGATTATTTTGTTGTAGCCCTGAAAGTACGGTTCAAAGTAAATTGATTTTTTGTTGTAGCCCTGAAAGTACGGTTCAAAGTAAATTGATTATTTTGTTGTAGCCCTGAAAGTACGGTTCAAAGTAAATTGATTTTTTGTTGTAGCCCTGAAAGTACGGTTCAAAGTAAATTGATTTTTTGTTGTAGCCCTGAAAGTACGGTTCAAAGTAAATTGATTTTTTGTTGTAGCCCTGAAAGTACGGTTCAAAGTAAATTGATTTTTTGTTGTAGCCCTGAAAGTACGGTTCAAAGTAAATTGATTTTTTGTTGTAGCCCTGAAAGTACGGTTCAAAGTAAATTGATTTTTTGTTGTAGCCCTGAAAGTACGGTTCAAAGTAAATTGATTATTTTGTTGTAGCCCTGAAAGTACGGTTCAAAGTAAATTGATTTTTTGTTGTAGCCCTGAAAGTACGGTTCAAAGTAAATTGATTATTTTGTTGTAGCCCTGAAAGTACGGTTCAAAGTAAATTGATTTTTTGTTGTAGCCCTGAAAGTACGGTTCAAAGTAAATTGATTTTTTGTTGTAGCCCTGAAAGTACGGTTCAAAGTAAATTGATTTTTTGTTGTAGCCCTGAAAGTACGGTTCAAAGTAAATTGATTATTTTGTTGTAGCCCTGAAAGTACGGTTCAAAGTAAATTGATTTTTTGTTGTAGCCCTGAAAGTACGGTTCAAAGTAAATTGATTTTTTGTTGTAGCCCTGAAAGTACGGTTCAAAGTAAATTGATTATTTTGTTGTAGCCCTGAAAGTACGGTTCAAAGTAAATTGATTTTTTGTTGTAGCCCTGAAAGTACGGTTCAAAGTAAATTGATTATTTTGTTGTAGCCCTGAAAGTACGGTTCAAAGTAAATTGATTTTTTGTTGTAGCCCTGAAAGTACGGTTCAAAGTAAATTGATTTTTTGTTGTAGCCCTGAAAGTACGGTTCAAAGTAAATTGATTATTTTGTTGTAGCCCTGAAAGTACGGTTCAAAGTAAATTGATTATTTTGTTGTAGCCCTGAAAGTACGGTTCAAAGTAAATTGATTTTTTGTTGTAGCCCTGAAAGTACGGTTCAAAGTAAATTGATTATTTTGTTGTAGCCCTGAAAGTACGGTTCAAAGTAAATTGATTATTTTGTTGTAGCCCTGAAAGTACGGTTCAAAGTAAATTGATTTTTTGTTGTAGCCCTGAAAGTACGGTTCAAAGTAAATTGATTATTTTGTTGTAGCCCTGAAAGTACGGTTCAAAGTAAATTGATTTTTTGTTGTAGCCCTGAAAGTACGGTTCAAAGTAAATTGATTTTTTGTTGTAGCCCTGAAAGTACGGTTCAAAGTAAATTGATTATTTTGTTGTAGCCCTGAAAGTACGGTTCAAAGTAAATTGATTTTTTGTTGTAGCCCTGAAAGTACGGTTCAAAGTAAATTGATTTTTTGTTGTAGCCCTGAAAGTACGGTTCAAAGTAAATTGATTTTTTGTTGTAGCCCTGAAAGTACGGTTCAAAGTAAATTGATTATTTTGTTGTAGCCCTGAAAGTACGGTTCAAAGTAAATTGATTTTTTGTTGTAGCCCTGAAAGTACGGTTCAAAGTAAATTGATTTTTTGTTGTAGCCCTGAAAGTACGGTTCAAAGTAAATTGATTATTTTGTTGTAGCCCTGAAAGTACGGTTCAAAGTAAATTGATTTTTTGTTGTAGCCCTGAAAGTACGGTTCAAAGTAAATTGATTTTTTGTTGTAGCCCTGAAAGTACGGTTCAAAGTAAATTGATTATTTTGTTGTAGCCCTGAAAGTACGGTTCAAAGTAAATTGATTTTTTGTTGTAGCCCTGAAAGTACGGTTCAAAGTAAATTGATTTTTTGTTGTAGCCCTGAAAGTACGGTTCAAAGTAAATTGATTATTTTGTTGTAGCCCTGAAAGTACGGTTCAAAGTAAATTGATTTTTTGTTGTAGCCCTGAAAGTACGGTTCAAAGTAAATTGATTTTTTGTTGTAGCCCTGAAAGTACGGTTCAAAGTAAATTGATTATTTTGTTGTAGCCCTGAAAGTACGGTTCAAAGTAAATTGATTATTTTGTTGTAGCCCTGAAAGTACGGTTCAAAGTAAATTGATTTTTTGTTGTAGCCCTGAAAGTACGGTTCAAAGTAAATTGATTATTTTGTTGTAGCCCTGAAAGTACGGTTCAAAGTAAATTGATTTTTTGTTGTAGCCCTGAAAGTACGGTTCAAAGTAAATTGATTATTTTGTTGTAGCCCTGAAAGTACGGTTCAAAGTAAATTGATTATTTTGTTGTAGCCCTGAAAGTACGGTTCAAAGTAAATTGATTTTTTGTTGTAGCCCTGAAAGTACGGTTCAAAGTAAATTGATTTTTTGTTGTAGCCCTGAAAGTACGGTTCAAAGTAAATTGATTATTTTGTTGTAGCCCTGAAAGTACGGTTCAAAGTAAATTGATTTTTTGTTGTAGCCCTGAAAGTACGGTTCAAAGTAAATTGATTTTTTGTTGTAGCCCTGAAAGTACGGTTCAAAGTAAATTGATTATTTTGTTGTAGCCCTGAAAGTACGGTTCAAAGTAAATTGATTATTTTGTTGTAGCCCTGAAAGTACGGTTCAAAGTAAATTGATTTTTTGTTGTAGCCCTGAAAGTACGGTTCAAAGTAAATTGATTATTTTGTTGTAGCCCTGAAAGTACGGTTCAAAGTAAATTGATTTTTTGTTGTAGCCCTGAAAGTACGGTTCAAAGTAAATTGATTATTTTGTTGTAGCCCTGAAAGTACGGTTCAAAGTAAATTGATTTTTTGTTGTAGCCCTGAAAGTACGGTTCAAAGTAAATTGATTATTTTGTTGTAGCCCTGAAAGTACGGTTCAAAGTAAATTGATTTTTTGTTGTAGCCCTGAAAGTACGGTTCAAAGTAAATTGATTATTTTGTTGTAGCCCTGAAAGTACGGTTCAAAGTAAATTGATTTTTTGTTGTAGCCCTGAAAGTACGGTTCAAAGTAAATTGATTTTTTGTTGTAGCCCTGAAAGTACGGTTCAAAGTAAATTGATTTTTTGTTGTAGCCCTGAAAGTACGGTTCAAAGTAAATTGATTTTTTGTTGTAGCCCTGAAAGTACGGTTCAAAGTAAATTGATTTTTTGTTGTAGCCCTGAAAGTACGGTTCAAAGTAAATTGATTTTTTGTTGTAGCCCTGAAAGTACGGTTCAAAGTAAATTGATTTTTTGTTGTAGCCCTGAAAGTACGGTTCAAAGTAAATTGATTTTTTGTTGTAGCCCTGAAAGTACGGTTCAAAGTAAATTGATTATTTTGTTGTAGCCCTGAAAGTACGGTTCAAAGTAAATTGATTTTTTGTTGTAGCCCTGAAAGTACGGTTCAAAGTAAATTGATTATTTTGTTGTAGCCCTGAAAGTACGGTTCAAAGTAAATTGATTTTTTGTTGTAGCCCTGAAAGTACGGTTCAAAGTAAATTGATTATTTTGTTGTAGCCCTGAAAGTACGGTTCAAAGTAAATTGATTATTTTGTTGTAGCCCTGAAAGTACGGTTCAAAGTAAATTGATTTTTTGTTGTAGCCCTGAAAGTACGGTTCAAAGTAAATTGATTTTTTGTTGTAGCCCTGAAAGTACGGTTCAAAGTAAATTGATTTTTTGTTGTAGCCCTGAAAGTACGGTTCAAAGTAAATTGATTTTTTGTTGTAGCCCTGAAAGTACGGTTCAAAGTAAATTGATTTTTTGTTGTAGCCCTGAAAGTACGGTTCAAAGTAAATTGATTATTTTGTTGTAGCCCTGAAAGTACGGTTCAAAGTAAATTGATTATTTTGTTGTAGCCCTGAAAGTACGGTTCAAAGTAAATTGATTTTTTGTTGTAGCCCTGAAAGTACGGTTCAAAGTAAATTGATTATTTTGTTGTAGCCCTGAAAGTACGGTTCAAAGTAAATTGATTTTTTGTTGTAGCCCTGAAAGTACGGTTCAAAGTAAATTGATTATTTTGTTGTAGCCCTGAAAGTACGGTTCAAAGTAAATTGATTTTTTGTTGTAGCCCTGAAAGTACGGTTCAAAGTAAATTGATTATTTTGTTGTAGCCCTGAAAGTACGGTTCAAAGTAAATTGATTTTTTGTTGTAGCCCTGAAAGTACGGTTCAAAGTAAATTGATTATTTTGTTGTAGCCCTGAAAGTACGGTTCAAAGTAAATTGATTTTTTGTTGTAGCCCTGAAAGTACGGTTCAAAGTAAATTGATTTTTTGTTGTAGCCCTGAAAGTACGGTTCAAAGTAAATTGATTATTTTGTTGTAGCCCTGAAAGTACGGTTCAAAGTAAATTGATTATTTTGTTGTAGCCCTGAAAGTACGGTTCAAAGTAAATTGATTTTTTGTTGTAGCCCTGAAAGTACGGTTCAAAGTAAATTGATTATTTTGTTGTAGCCCTGAAAGTACGGTTCAAAGTAAATTGATTATTTTGTTGTAGCCCTGAAAGTACGGTTCAAAGTAAATTGATTTTTTGTTGTAGCCCTGAAAGTACGGTTCAAAGTAAATTGATTATTTTGTTGTAGCCCTGAAAGTACGGTTCAAAGTAAATTGATTTTTTGTTGTAGCCCTGAAAGTACGGTTCAAAGTAAATTGATTTTTTGTTGTAGCCCTGAAAGTACGGTTCAAAGTAAATTGATTATTTTGTTGTAGCCCTGAAAGTACGGTTCAAAGTAAATTGATTTTTTGTTGTAGCCCTGAAAGTACGGTTCAAAGTAAATTGATTATTTTGTTGTAGCCCTGAAAGTACGGTTCAAAGTAAATTGATTTTTTGTTGTAGCCCTGAAAGTACGGTTCAAAGTAAATTGATTATTTTGTTGTAGCCCTGAAAGTACGGTTCAAAGTAAATTGATTTTTTGTTGTAGCCCTGAAAGTACGGTTCAAAGTAAATTGATTTTTTGTTGTAGCCCTGAAAGTACGGTTCAAAGTAAATTGATTATTTTGTTGTAGCCCTGAAAGTACGGTTCAAAGTAAATTGATTTTTTGTTGTAGCCCTGAAAGTACGGTTCAAAGTAAATTGATTTTTTGTTGTAGCCCTGAAAGTACGGTTCAAAGTAAATTGATTATTTTGTTGTAGCCCTGAAAGTACGGTTCAAAGTAAATTGATTTTTTGTTGTAGCCCTGAAAGTACGGTTCAAAGTAAATTGATTTTTTGTTGTAGCCCTGAAAGTACGGTTCAAAGTAAATTGATTATTTTGTTGTAGCCCTGAAAGTACGGTTCAAAGTAAATTGATTTTTTGTTGTAGCCCTGAAAGTACGGTTCAAAGTAAATTGATTTTTTGTTGTAGCCCTGAAAGTACGGTTCAAAGTAAATTGATTATTTTGTTGTAGCCCTGAAAGTACGGTTCAAAGTAAATTGATTATTTTGTTGTAGCCCTGAAAGTACGGTTCAAAGTAAATTGATTTTTTGTTGTAGCCCTGAAAGTACGGTTCAAAGTAAATTGATTATTTTGTTGTAGCCCTGAAAGTACGGTTCAAAGTAAATTGATTTTTTGTTGTAGCCCTGAAAGTACGGTTCAAAGTAAATTGATTATTTTGTTGTAGCCCTGAAAGTACGGTTCAAAGTAAATTGATTATTTTGTTGTAGCCCTGAAAGTACGGTTCAAAGTAAATTGATTTTTTGTTGTAGCCCTGAAAGTACGGTTCAAAGTAAATTGATTTTTTGTTGTAGCCCTGAAAGTACGGTTCAAAGTAAATTGATTATTTTGTTGTAGCCCTGAAAGTACGGTTCAAAGTAAATTGATTTTTTGTTGTAGCCCTGAAAGTACGGTTCAAAGTAAATTGATTTTTTGTTGTAGCCCTGAAAGTACGGTTCAAAGTAAATTGATTATTTTGTTGTAGCCCTGAAAGTACGGTTCAAAGTAAATTGATTATTTTGTTGTAGCCCTGAAAGTACGGTTCAAAGTAAATTGATTTTTTGTTGTAGCCCTGAAAGTACGGTTCAAAGTAAATTGATTATTTTGTTGTAGCCCTGAAAGTACGGTTCAAAGTAAATTGATTTTTTGTTGTAGCCCTGAAAGTACGGTTCAAAGTAAATTGATTATTTTGTTGTAGCCCTGAAAGTACGGTTCAAAGTAAATTGATTTTTTGTTGTAGCCCTGAAAGTACGGTTCAAAGTAAATTGATTTTTTGTTGTAGCCCTGAAAGTACGGTTCAAAGTAAATTGATTATTTTGTTGTAGCCCTGAAAGTACGGTTCAAAGTAAATTGATTTTTTGTTGTAGCCCTGAAAGTACGGTTCAAAGTAAATTGATTATTTTGTTGTAGCCCTGAAAGTACGGTTCAAAGTAAATTGATTTTTTGTTGTAGCCCTGAAAGTACGGTTCAAAGTAAATTGATTATTTTGTTGTAGCCCTGAAAGTACGGTTCAAAGTAAATTGATTTTTTGTTGTAGCCCTGAAAGTACGGTTCAAAGTAAATTGATTATTTTGTTGTAGCCCTGAAAGTACGGTTCAAAGTAAATTGATTTTTTTGTTGTAGCCCTGAAAGTACGGTTCAAAGTAAATTGATTTTTTGTTGTAGCCCTGAAAGTACGGTTCAAAGTAAATTGATTATTTTGTTGTAGCCCTGAAAGTACGGTTCAAAGGAAATTGATTTTTTGTTGTAGCCCTGAAAGTACGGTTCAAAGTAAATTGATTATTTTGTTGTAGCCCTGAAAGTACGGTTCAAAGTAAATTGATTTTTTGTTGTAGCCCTGAAAGTACGGTTCAAAGTAAATTGATTTTTTGTTGTAGCCCTGAAAGTACGGTTCAAAGTAAATTGATTTTTTGTTGTAGCCCTGAAAGTACGGTTCAAAGTAAATTGATTTTTTCTTGAAGCCCTGAAAGTACGGTTCAAAGTAAATTGATTTTTTGTTTTAGCCCTGAAAGTACGGTTCAAAGTAAATTGATTATTTTGTTGTAGCCCTGAAAGTACGGTTCAAAGTAAATTGATTATTTTGTTGTAGCCCTGAAAGTACGGTTCAAAGTAAATTGATTTTTTGTTGTAGCCCTGAAAGTACGGTTCAAAGTAAATTGATTTTTTGTTGTAGCCCTGAAAGTACGGTTCAAAGTAAATTGATTATTTTGTTGTAGCCCTGAAAGTACGGTTCAAAGTAAATTGATTTTTTGTTGTAGCCCTGAAAGTACGGTTCAAAGTAAATTGATTTTTTGTTGTAACCCTGAAAGTACGGTTCAAAGTAAATTGATTATTTTGTTGTAGCCCTGAAAGTACGGTTCAAAGTAAATTGATTTTTTGTTGTAGCCCTGAAAGTACGGTTCAAAGTAAATTGATTATTTTGTTGTAGCCCTGAAAGTACGGTTCAAAGTAAATTGATTTTTTGTTGTAGCCCTGAAAGTACGGTTCAAAGTAAACTGATTTTTTGTTGTAGCCCTGAAAGTACGGTTCAAAGTAAATTGGTTATTTTGTTGTAGCCCTGAAAGTACGGTTCAAAGTAAATTGATTATTTTGTTGTAGCCCTGAAAGTACGGTTCAAAGTAAATTGATTATTTTGTTGTAGCCCTGAAAGTGCGGTTCAAAGTAAATTGATGTTTTGTTGTAGCCCTGAAAGTACGGTTCAAAGTAAATTTGATTATTTTGTTGTAGCCCTGAAAGTTCGGTTCAAAGTAAATTGATTATTTTGTTGTAGCCCTGAAAGTACGGTTCAAAGTAAATTGATTTTTTGTTGTAGCCCTGAAAGTACGGTTCAAAGTAAATTGATTATTTTGTTGTAGCCCTGAAAGTACGGTTCAAAGTAAATTGATTTTTTGTTGTAGCCCTGAAAGTACGGTTCAAAGTAAATTGATTTTTTGTTGTAGCCCTAAAAGTACGGTTCAAAGTAAATTGATTATTTTGTTGTAGCCCTGAAAGTACGGTTCAAAGTAAATTAATTTTTTGTTGTAGCCCTGAAAGTACGGTTCAAAGTAAATTGATTATTTTGTTGTAGCCCTGAAAGTATGGTTCAAAGTAAATTGATTTTTTGTTGTAGCCCTGAAAGTACGGTTCAAAGTAAATTAATTTTTTGTTGTAGCCCTGAAAGTACGGTTCAAAGTAAATTGATTATTTTGTTGTAGCCCTGAAAGTACGGTTCAAAGTAAATTGATTTTTTGTTTGTAGCCCTGAAAGTACGGTTCAAAGTAAATTGATTTTTTTTGTAGCCCTGAAAGTACGGTTCAAAGTAAATTGATTTTTTGTTGTAGCCCTGAAAGTACGGTTCAAAGTAAATTGATTATTTTGTTGTAGCCCTGAAAGTACGGTTCAAAGTAAATTGATTTTTTTTGTAGCCCTGAAAGTACGGTTCAAAGTAAATTGATTTTTTGTTGTAGCCCTGAAAGTACGGTTCAAAGTAAATTGATTATTTTGTTGTAGCCCTGAAAGTACGGTTCAAAGTAAATTGATTTTTTGTTGTAGCCCTGAAAGTACGGTTCAAAGTAAATTGATTTTTTGTTGTAGCCCTGAAAGTACGGTTCAAAGTAAATTGATTATTTTGTTGTAGCCCTGAAAGTACGGTTCAAAGTAAATTGATTATTTTGTTGTAGCCCTGAAAGTACGGTTCAAAGTAAATTGATTTTTTGTTGTAGCCCTGAAAGTACGGTTCAAAGTAAATTGATTATTTTGTTGTAGCCCTGAAAGTACGGTTCAAAGGAAATTGATTTTTTGTTGTAGCCCTGAAAGTACGGTTCAAAGTAAATTGATTATTTTGTTGTAGCCCTGAAAGTACGGTTCAAAGTAAATTGATTATTTTGTTGTAGCCCTGAAAGTACGGTTCAAAGTAAATTGATTTTTTTTTGTAGCCCTGAAAGTACGGTTCAAAGTAAATTGATTTTTTGTTGTAGCCCTGAAAGTACGATTCAAAGTAAATTGATTATTTTGTTGTAGCCCTGAAAGTACGGTTCAAAGTAAATTGATTTTTTGTTGTAGCCCTGAAAGTACGGTTCAAAGTAAATTGATTTTTTGTTGTAGCCCTGAAAGTACGGTTCAAAGTAAATTGATTATTTTGTTGTAGCCCTGAAAGTACGGTTCAAAGTAAATTGATTTTTTGTTGTAGCCCTGAAAGTACGGTTCAAAGTAAATTGATTATTTTGTTGTAGCCCTGAAAGTACGGTTCAAAGTAAATTGATTTTTTGTTGTAGCCCTGAAAGTACGGTTCAAAGTAAATTGATTTTTTGTTGTAGCCCTGAAAGTACGGTTCAAAGTAAATTGATTATTTTGTTGTAGCCCTGAAAGTACGGTTCAAAGTAAATTGATTTTTTGTTGTAGCCCTGAAAGTACGGTTCAAAGTAAATTGATTATTTTGTTGTAGCCCTGAAAGTACGGTTCAAAGTAAATTGATTTTTTGTTGTAGCCCTGAAAGTACGGTTCAAAGTAAATTGATTATTTTGTTGTAGCCCTGAAAGTACGGTTCAAAGTAAATTGATTTTTTGTTGTAGCCCTGAAAGTACGGTTCAAAGTAAATTGATTATTTTGTTGTAGCCCTGAAAGTACGGTTCAAAGTAAATTGATTTTTTTGTTGTAGCCCTGAAAGTACGGTTCAAAGTAAATTGATTTTTTGTTGTAGCCCTGAAAGTACGGTTCAAAGTAAATTGATTATTTTGTTGTAGCCCTGAAAGTACGGTTCAAAGTAAATTGATTTTTTGTTGTAGCCCTGAAAGTACGGTTCAAAGTAAATTGATTATTTTGTTGTAGCCCTGAAAGTACGGTTCAAAGTAAATTGATTTTTTGTTGTAGCCCTGAAAGTACGGTTCAAAGTAAATTGATTTTTTGTTGTAGCCCTGAAAGTACGGTTCAAAGTAAATTGATTTTTTGTTGTAGCCCTGAAAGTACGGTTCAAAGTAAATTGATTTTTTGTTGTAGCCCTGAAAGTACGGTTCAAAGTAAATTGATTTTTTGTTGTAGCCCTGAAAGTACGGTTCAAAGTAAATTGATTATTTTGTTGTAGCCCTGAAAGTACGGTTCAAAGTAAATTGATTATTTTGTTGTAGCCCTGAAAGTACGGTTCAAAGTAAATTGATTTTTTGTTGTAGCCCTGAAAGTACGGTTCAAAGTAAATTGATTTTTTGTTGTAGCCCTGAAAGTACGGTTCAAAGTAAATTGATTATTTTGTTGTAGCCCTGAAAGTACGGTTCAAAGTAAATTGATTTTTTGTTGTAGCCCTGAAAGTACGGTTCAAAGTAAATTGATTTTTTGTTGTAGCCCTGAAAGTACGGTTCAAAGTAAATTGATTATTTTGTTGTAGCCCTGAAAGTACGGTTCAAAGTAAATTGATTTTTTGTTGTAGCCCTGAAAGTACGGTTCAAAGTAAATTGATTATTTTGTTGTAGCCCTGAAAGTACGGTTCAAAGTAAATTGATTTTTTGTTGTAGCCCTGAAAGTACGGTTCAAAGTAAATTGATTTTTTGTTGTAGCCCTGAAAGTACGGTTCAAAGTAAATTGATTATTTTGTTGTAGCCCTGAAAGTACGGTTCAAAGTAAATTGATTATTTTGTTGTAGCCCTGAAAGTACGGTTCAAAGTAAATTGATTTTTTGTTGTAGCCCTGAAAGTACGGTTCAAAGTAAATTGATTATTTTGTTGTAGCCCTGAAAGTACGGTTCAAAGTAAATTGATTTTTTGTTGTAGCCCTGAAAGTACGGTTCAAAGTAAATTGATTATTTTGTTGTAGCCCTGAAAGTACGGTTCAAAGTAAATTGATTTTTTGTTGTAGCCCTGAAAGTACGGTTCAAAGTAAATTGATTTTTTGTTGTAGCCCTGAAAGTACGGTTCAAAGTAAATTGATTTTTTGTTGTAGCCCTGAAAGTACGGTTCAAAGTAAATTGATTTTTTGTTGTAGCCCTGAAAGTACGGTTCAAAGTAAATTGATTTTTTGTTGTAGCCCTGAAAGTACGGTTCAAAGTAAATTGATTATTTTGTTGTAGCCCTGAAAGTACGGTTCAAAGTAAATTGATTTTTTGTTGTAGCCCTGAAAGTACGGTTCAAAGTAAATTGATTATTTTGTTGTAGCCCTGAAAGTACGGTTCAAAGTAAATTGATTTTTTGTTGTAGCCCTGAAAGTACGGTTCAAAGTAAATTGATTTTTTGTTGTAGCCCTGAAAGTACGGTTCAAAGTAAATTGATTATTTTGTTGTAGCCCTGAAAGTACGGTTCAAAGTAAATTGATTTTTTGTTGTAGCCCTGAAAGTACGGTTCAAAGTAAATTGATTATTTTGTTGTAGCCCTGAAAGTACGGTTCAAAGTAAATTGATTTTTTGTTGTAGCCCTGAAAGTACGGTTCAAAGTAAATTGATTTTTTGTTGTAGCCCTGAAAGTACGGTTCAAAGTAAATTGATTATTTTGTTGTAGCCCTGAAAGTACGGTTCAAAGTAAATTGATTTTTTGTTGTAGCCCTGAAAGTACGGTTCAAAGTAAATTGATTATTTTGTTGTAGCCCTGAAAGTACGGTTCAAAGTAAATTGATTTTTTGTTGTAGCCCTGAAAGTACGGTTCAAAGTAAATTGATTTTTTGTTGTAGCCCTGAAAGTACGGTTCAAAGTAAATTGATTTTTTGTTGTAGCCCTGAAAGTACGGTTCAAAGTAAATTGATTTTTTGTTGTAGCCCTGAAAGTACGGTTCAAAGTAAATTGATTTTTTGTTGTAGCCCTGAAAGTACGGTTCAAAGTAAATTGATTTTTTGTTGTAGCCCTGAAAGTACGGTTCAAAGTAAATTGATTATTTTGTTGTAGCCCTGAAAGTACGGTTCAAAGTAAATTGATTTTTTGTTGTAGCCCTGAAAGTACGGTTCAAAGTAAATTGATTATTTTGTTGTAGCCCTGAAAGTACGGTTCAAAGTAAATTGATTTTTTGTTGTAGCCCTGAAAGTACGGTTCAAAGTAAATTGATTTTTTGTTGTAGCCCTGAAAGTACGGTTCAAAGTAAATTGATTATTTTGTTGTAGCCCTGAAAGTACGGTTCAAAGTAAATTGATTATTTTGTTGTAGCCCTGAAAGTACGGTTCAAAGTAAATTGATTTTTTGTTGTAGCCCTGAAAGTACGGTTCAAAGTAAATTGATTATTTTGTTGTAGCCCTGAAAGTACGGTTCAAAGTAAATTGATTTTTTGTTGTAGCCCTGAAAGTACGGTTCAAAGTAAATTGATTATTTTGTTGTAGCCCTGAAAGTACGGTTCAAAGTAAATTGATTTTTTGTTGTAGCCCTGAAAGTACGGTTCAAAGTAAATTGATTTTTTGTTGTAGCCCTGAAAGTACGGTTCAAAGTAAATTGATTTTTTGTTGTAGCCCTGAAAGTACGGTTCAAAGTAAATTGATTATTTTGTTGTAGCCCTGAAAGTACGGTTCAAAGTAAATTGATTTTTTGTTGTAGCCCTGAAAGTACGGTTCAAAGTAAATTGATTTTTTGTTGTAGCCCTGAAAGTACGGTTCAAAGTAAATTGATTATTTTGTTGTAGCCCTGAAAGTACGGTTCAAAGTAAATTGATTTTTTGTTGTAGCCCTGAAAGTACGGTTCAAAGTAAATTGATTATTTTGTTGTAGCCCTGAAAGTACGGTTCAAAGTAAATTGATTTTTTGTTGTAGCCCTGAAAGTACGGTTCAAAGTAAATTGATTTTTTGTTGTAGCCCTGAAAGTACGGTTCAAAGTAAATTGATTATTTTGTTGTAGCCCTGAAAGTACGGTTCAAAGTAAATTGATTATTTTGTTGTAGCCCTGAAAGTACGGTTCAAAGTAAATTGATTTTTTGTTGTAGCCCTGAAAGTACGGTTCAAAGTAAATTGATTATTTTGTTGTAGCCCTGAAAGTACGGTTCAAAGTAAATTGATTATTTTGTTGTAGCCCTGAAAGTACGGTTCAAAGTAAATTGATTTTTTGTTGTAGCCCTGAAAGTACGGTTCAAAGTAAATTGATTATTTTGTTGTAGCCCTGAAAGTACGGTTCAAAGTAAATTGATTTTTTGTTGTAGCCCTGAAAGTACGGTTCAAAGTAAATTGATTTTTTGTTGTAGCCCTGAAAGTACGGTTCAAAGTAAATTGATTATTTTGTTGTAGCCCTGAAAGTACGGTTCAAAGTAAATTGATTATTTTGTTGTAGCCCTGAAAGTACGGTTCAAAGTAAATTGATTTTTTGTTGTAGCCCTGAAAGTACGGTTCAAAGTAAATTGATTATTTTGTTGTAGCCCTGAAAGTACGGTTCAAAGTAAATTGATTTTTTGTTGTAGCCCTGAAAGTACGGTTCAAAGTAAATTGATTTTTTGTTGTAGCCCTGAAAGTACGGTTCAAAGTAAATTGATTATTTTGTTGTAGCCCTGAAAGTACGGTTCAAAGTAAATTGATTTTTTGTTGTAGCCCTGAAAGTACGGTTCAAAGTAAATTGATTATTTTGTTGTAGCCCTGAAAGTACGGTTCAAAGTAAATTGATTTTTTGTTGTAGCCCTGAAAGTACGGTTCAAAGTAAATTGATTTTTTGTTGTAGCCCTGAAAGTACGGTTCAAAGTAAATTGATTATTTTGTTGTAGCCCTGAAAGTACGGTTCAAAGGAAATTGATTTTTTGTTGTAGCCCTGAAAGTACGGTTCAAAGTAAATTGATTATTTTGTTGTAGCCCTGAAAGTACGGTTCAAAGTAAATTGATTTTTTGTTGTAGCCCTGAAAGTACGGTTCAAAGTAAATTGATTTTTTGTTGTAGCCCTGAAAGTACGGTTCAAAGTAAATTGATTTTTTGTTGTAGCCCTGAAAGTACGGTTCAAAGTAAATTGATTTTTTGTTGTAGCCCTGAAAGTACGGTTCAAAGTAAATTGATTTTTTGTTTTAGCCCTGAAAGTACGGTTCAAAGTAAATTGATTATTTTGTTGTAGCCCTGAAAGTACGGTTCAAAGTAAATTGATTTTTTGTTGTAGCCCTGAAAGTACGGTTCAAAGTAAATTGATTATTTTGTTGTAGCCCTGAAAGTACGGTTCAAAGTAAATTGATTTTTTGTTGTAGCCCTGAAAGTACGGTTCAAAGTAAATTGATTTTTTGTTGTAGCCCTGAAAGTACGGTTCAAAGTAAATTGATTATTTTGTTGTAGCCCTGAAAGTACGGTTCAAAGTAAATTGATTTTTTGTTGTAGCCCTGAAAGTACGGTTCAAAGTAAATTGATTTTTTGTTGTAGCCCTGAAAGTACGGTTCAAAAGTAAATTGATTATTTTGTTGTAGCCCTGAAAGTACGGTTCAAAGTAAATTGATTTTTTGTTGTAGCCCTGAAAGTACGGTTCAAAGTAAATTGATTATTTTGTTGTAGCCCTGAAAGTACGGTTCAAAGTAAATTGATTTTTTGTTGTAGCCCTGAAAGTACGGTTCAAAGTAAATTGATTTTTTGTTGTAGCCCTGAAAGTACGGTTCAAAGTAAATTGATTATTTTGTTGTAGCCCTGAAAGTACGGTTCAAAGTAAATTGATTATTTTGTTGTAGCCCTGAAAGTACGGTTCAAAGTAAATTGATTTTTTGTTGTAGCCCTGAAAGTACGGTTCAAAGTAAATTGATTATTTTGTTGTAGCCCTGAAAGTACGGTTCAAATGGAATTGATTTTTTGTTGTAGCCCTGAAAGTACGGTTCAAAGTAAATTGATTATTTTGTTGTAGCCCTGAAAGTACGGTTCAAAGTAAATTGATTTTTTGTTGTAGCCCTGAAAGTACGGTTCAAAGTAAATTGATTTTTTGTTGTAGCCCTGAAAGTACGGTTCAAAGTAAATTGATTATTTTGTTGTAGCCCTGAAAGTATGGTTCAAAGTAAATTGATTTTTTGTTGTAGCCCTGAAAGTACGGTTCAAAGTAAATTGATTTTTTGTTGTAGCCCTGAAAGTACGGTTCAAAGTAAATTGATTATTTTGTTGTAGCCCTGAAAGTACGGTTCAAAGTAAATTGATTTTTTTGTTGTAGCCCTGAAAGTACGGTTCAAAGTAAATTGATTTTTTTGTTGTAGCCCTGAAAGTACGGTTCAAAGTAAATTGATTTTTTGTTGTAGCCCTGAAAGTACGGTTCAAAGTAAATTGATTATTTTGTTGTAGCCCTGAAAGTACGGTTCAAAGTAAATTGATTTTTTTGTTGTAGCCCTGAAAGTACGGTTCAAAGTAAATTGATTTTTTGTTGTAGCCCTGAAAGTACGGTTCAAAGTAAATTGATTTTTTGTTGTAGCCCTGAAAGTACGGTTCAAAGTAAATTGATTATTTTGTTGTAGCCCTGAAAGTACGGTTCAAAGTAAATTGATTTTTTGTTGTAGCCCTGAAAGTACGGTTCAAAGTAAATTGATTATTTTGTTGTAGCCCTGAAAGTACGGTTCAAAGTAAATTGATTTTTTGTTGTAGCCCTGAAAGTACGGTTCAAAGTAAATTGATTTTTTGTTGTAGCCCTGAAAGTACGGTTCAAAGTAAATTGATTTTTTGTTGTAGCCCTGAAAGTACGGTTCAAAGTAAATTGATTTTTTGTTGTAGCCCTGAAAGTACGGTTCAAAGTAAATTGATTTTTTGTTGTAGCCCTGAAAGTACGGTTCAAAGTAAATTGATTATTTTGTTGTAGCCCTGAAAGTACGGTTCAAAGTAAATTGATTTTTTGTTGTAGCCCTGAAAGTACGGTTCAAAGTAAATTGATTATTTTGTTGTAGCCCTGAAAGTACGGTTCAAAGTAAATTGATTTTTTGTTGTAGCCCTGAAAGTACGGTTCAAAGTAAATTGATTTTTTGTTGTAGCCCTGAAAGTACGGTTCAAAGTAAATTGATTATTTTGTTGTAGCCCTGAAAGTACGGTTCAAAGTAAATTGATTTTTTGTTGTAGCCCTGAAAGTACGGTTCAAAGTAAATTGATTTTTTGTTGTAGCCCTGAAAGTACGGTTCAAAGTAAATTGATTATTTTGTTGTAGCCCTGAAAGTACGGTTCAAAGTAAATTGATTTTTTTGTTGTAGCCCTGAAAGTACGGTTCAAAGTAAATTGATTATTTTGTTGTAGCCCTGAAAGTACGGTTCAAAGTAAATTGATTTTTTGTTGTAGCCCTGAAAGTACGGTTCAAAGTAAATTGATTTTTTGTTGTAGCCCTGAAAGTACGGTTCAAAGTAAATTGATTTTTTGTTGTAGCCCTGAAAGTACGGTTCAAAGTAAATTGATTATTTTGTTGTAGCCCTGAAAGTACGGTTCAAAGTAAATTGATTTTTTGTTGTAGCCCTGAAAGTACGGTTCAAAGTAAATTGATTTTTTGTTGTAGCCCTGAAAGTACGGTTCAAAGTAAATTGATTTTTTGTTGTAGCCCTGAAAGTACGGTTCAAAGTAAATTGATTTTTTGTTGTAGCCCTGAAAGTACGGTTCAAAGTAAATTGATTATTTTGTTGTAGCCCTGAAAGTACGGTTCAAAGTAAATTGATTTTTTGTTGTAGCCCTGAAAGTACGGTTCAAAGTAAATTGATTTTTTGTTGTAGCCCTGAAAGTACGGTTCAAAGTAAATTGATTATTTTGTTGTAGCCCTGAAAGTACGGTTCAAAGTAAATTGATTTTTTGTTGTAGCCCTGAAAGTACGGTTCAAAGTAAATTGATTTTTTGTTGTAGCCCTGAAAGTACGGTTCAAGTAAATTGATTTTTTGTTGTAGCACTGAAAGTACGGTTCAAAGTAAATTGATTTTTTGTTTGTAGCCCTGAAAGTACGGTTCAAAGTTTCAAATTGATTATTTTGTTGTAGCCCTGAAAGTACGGTTCAAAGTAAATTGATTATTTTGTTGTAGCCCTGAAAGTACGGTTCAAAGTAAATTGATTTTTTG
>CALYLW010000489.1:0-150109 GCA_944989445.1 Ampullaceana balthica | reverse complement strand
TTGTGCTAGTCCTGATGGTACGGTCTAAAGAAAATTGATTATTTTATTGTAGCCCTGATGGTACGGCACATAATTTCTGTTGTGATTCCAACGCCATTGTCGTAAGTTTGATATTTTAAAACACAATATCTTTTGATAAACTTCTTTTGTTTGTTTTAGTGGAATTAACAATGAAGCTAAAAGTAATCGGTTTTTTTTCATATGGTATTATTAAAAAAATTTCTTAACATTTAAACATTTTAATGTCAATTTTTTTTCTTTTTTCCATCAATTTATTAAATAATATCTCTATAGTTAACATTTAAATCTATCACTAATTCCGCAAAAATGTCTATTTTAATATCTAGCTCAAAAATGTCTATTTCAATATGTAGCTCAAAAATGTCTATTTATATATGTAGCTAAAAATGTATATTTCAATATATAGCTCAAAAATGTCTATTTCAATATGTAGCTCAAAAATGTCTATTTCAATGTGTAGCTCAAAAATGTCTATTTCAATATGTAGCTCAAAAATGTATATTTCAATGTGTAGCTCAAAAATGTCTATTATAATATGTAGCTAAAAATGTCTATTTCAATATATAGCTCGAAAATATCTATTTCAACGTGTAGCTCAATTTATTAATATACAAAAATGTCTATTTCAATGTGTAGCTCAATTTAAGTTTAAATCATACGAAAATGTATATTTCAATGTGTATCTATATTTATTAATATAAAAAAATGTCTATTTCATTATGTTGCTCAAAAATGTCTATTTCAACGTGTAGCTCAATTTATTAATATACAAAAATGTCTATTTCAATGTGTAGCTCAAAAATGTCTATTTCAATATGTAGCTCAATTTATCAATTTTTCAAAAATGTATATTTCAATGTGTAGCTCAAAAATGTCTATTTCAATGTGTAGCTCAATTTATTAATTTTTCAAAAATGTCTATTTCAATATGTAGCTCAAAAATGTCTATTTTTAACGTGTAGCTCAATTTAATAATATGCAAAAATGTATATTTCAATGTGTAGCTCAATTTATTAATATACAAAAATGTCTATTTCAATGTGTAGCTCAAAAATGTCTATTTCAATATGTAGCTCAAAAATGTCTATTTCAACGTGTAGCTCAATTTATTAATATACAAAAATGTCTATTTCAATATGTTGCTCAAAAATATCTATCTCAACGTGTAGCTCAATTTATTAATATAAAAAAATGTCTATTTCAATATGTAGCTCAAAAATGTCTATTTCAACGTGTAGCTCAATTTATTAATATACAAAAATTTATCTTTCAAGATGTAGCTCAAAATGTCTATTTCAACGTGTAGCTCAATTTAATAATATACAAAAATGTCTATTTCAATATGTAGCTCAAAAATGTCCATTTCAATGTGTAGCTAAATTTATTAATATACAAAAATGTCTATTTCAATGTGTAGCTCAATTTTTTAATATACAAAAATTTATCTTTCAATATGTAGCTCAAAAATGACTATTTCAACGTGTAGCTCAATTTACTAATATACAAAAATGTCTATTTCAATATGTACCTAAAAAATGTCCATTTTAATGTGTAGCTAAATTTATTAATATACAAAAATGTCTATTTCAATGTGTAGCTCAATTTATTAATATACAAAATTGTCTATTTCAATGTGTAGCTCAATAAAGTAATATAAAAATGTCTATTTAAATGTGTAGCTAGAAATGTCTATTTCAATATGTAGCTCAAAAATGTCTATTTCAATGTGTAGCTCAATTTAATAATATACAAAAATGTCTATTGCAATGTGTACCTCAAAATGTCTATGTCAAGGTGTAGCTCAATTTATTAATATACAAAAATTTCTCTTTCAATATGTAGCTCAAAAATGTCCAGTTCAACGTTTAGCTCAGTTTATTAATATACAAAAATGCCTATTTCAATGTGTAGCTCAAAAATGTCTATTTTATTATGTAGCCTAAAAATGTCTATTTCAATATGTAGCTAAATTTATTAATTTTTCAAAAATGTCTAATTCAATGTGTAGCTCAAAAATGTCTGTTTCAATATGTAGCTCATAAATGTCTATTTCAAGGTGTAGCTCAATTTATTAATATACAAAAATTTCTCTTTCAATATGTAGCTCAAAAATGTCTATTTCAACGTGTAGCTCAGTTTATTAATATACAAAAATGTCTATTTCAATATCGTGCTAAAAAATGTCCATTTGAATGTGAAGCTAAATTTATTAATATACAAAAATGTCTATTTCAATGTGTAGCTCAATTTATTAATATACAAAAATGTCTATTTCAATGTGTAGCTCAATTTATTAACATAAAAAAACGTCTCTTTCGATGTGTAGCTAAAAAATGTCTATTTCAATATGTAGCTCAAAAATGTCTATTTCAATGTGTAGCTCAATTTATTAATTTTTCAAAAATGTCTGTTTCAATGTGTAGCTCAATTTATTAATAAACAAAAATGTATATTTGAATGTTTAGCTCAAAAATGTCTATTTCAATATGTAGCTCTCAAATGTCTATTTCAATGTGTAGCTTAATATATTAATATACAAAAATGTCTCTTTCAATATGTAGCTCAAACATGTCTATTTCAACGTGTAGCTCAATTTATTAATATAAAAAAATGTCTATTTCAATATGTAGCTCAAAAATGTCTATTTCAACGTGTAGCTCAATTTATTAATATACAAAAATTTATCTTTCAAGATGTAGCTCAAAATGTCTATTTCAACGTGTAGCTCAATTTAATAATATACAAAAATGTCTATTTCAATACGTAGCTCAAAAATGTCCATTTCAATGTGTAGCTAAATTTATTAATATACAAAAATGTCTATTTCAATGTGTAGCTCAATTTTTTAATATACAAAAATTTATCTTTCAATATGTAGCTCAAAAATGACTATTTCAACGTGTAGCTCAATTTACTAATATAAAAAATGTCTATTTCAATATGTACCTCAAAAATGTCCATTTCAATGTGTAGCTAAATTTATTAATATACAAAAATGTCTATTTCAATGTGTAGCTCAATTTATTAATATACAAAATTGTCTATTTCAATGTGTAGCTCAATAAAGTAATATAAAAATGTCTATTTAAATGTGTAGCTAGAAATGTCTAATTCAATATGTAGCTCAAAAATGTCTATTTCAATGTGTAGCTCAATTTAATAATATACAAAAATGTCTATTGCAATGTGTACCTCAAAATGTCTATTTCCAGGTGTAGCTCAATTTATTAATATACAAAAATTTCTCTTTCAATATGTAGCTCAAAAATGTCCAGTTCAACGTTTAGCTCAGTTTATTAATATACAAAAATGCCTATTTCAATGTGTAGCTCAAAAATGTCTATTTTAATATGTAGCCTAAAAATGTCTATTTCAATATGTAGCTAAATTTATTAATTTTTCAAAAATGTCTAATTAAATGTGTAGCTCAAAAATGTCTGTTTCAATATGTAGCTCATAAATGTCTATTTCAAGGTGTAGCTCAATTTATTAATATACAAAAATTTCTCTTTCAATATGTAGCTCAAAAATGTCTATTTCAACGTGTAGCTCAGTTTATTAATATACAAAAATGTCTATTTCAATATCGTGCTAAAAAATGTCCATTTGAATGTGAAGCTAAATTTATTAATATACAAAAATGTCTATTTCAATGTGTAGCTCAATTTATTAATATACAAAAATGTCTATTTCAATGTGTAGCTCAATTTATTAACATAAAAAAACGTCTCTTTCGATGTGTAGCTAAAAAATGTCTATTTCAATATGTAGCTCAAAAATGTCTATTTCAATGTGTAGCTCAATTTATTAATTTTTCAAAAATGTCTGTTTCAATGTGTAGCTCAATTTATTAATAAACAAAAATGTATATTTGAATGTTTAGCTCAAAAATGTCTATTTCAATATGTAGCTCTCAAATGTCTATTTCAATGTGTAGCTTAATATATTAATATACAAAAATGTCTCTTTCAATATGTAGCTCAAACATGTCTATTTCAACGTGTAGCTCAATTTATTAATATAAAAAAATGTCTATTTCAATATGTAGCTCAAAAATGTCTATTTCAACGTGTAGCTCAATTTATTAATATACAAAAATTTATCTTTCAAGATGTAGCTCAAAATGTCTATTTCAACGTGTAGCTCAATTTAATAATATACAAAAATGTCTATTTCAATACGTAGCTCAAAAATGTCCATTTCAATGTGTAGCTAAATTTATTAATATACAAAAATGTCTATTTCAATGTGTAGCTCAATTTTTTAATATACAAAAATTTATCTTTCAATATGTAGCTCAAAAATGACTATTTCAACGTGTAGCTCAATTTACTAATATAAAAAATGTCTATTTCAATATGTACCTCAAAAATGTCCATTTCAATGTGTAGCTAAATTTATTAATATACAAAAATGTCTATTTCAATGTGTAGCTCAATTTATTAATATACAAAATTGTCTATTTCAATGTGTAGCTCAATAAAGTAATATAAAAATGTCTATTTAAATGTGTAGCTAGAAATGTCTAATTCAATATGTAGCTCAAAAATGTCTATTTCAATGTGTAGCTCAATTTAATAATATACAAAAATGTCTATTGCAATGTGTACCTCAAAATGTCTATTTCCAGGTGTAGCTCAATTTATTAATATACAAAAATTTCTCTTTCAATATGTAGCTCAAAAATGTCCAGTTCAACGTTTAGCTCAGTTTATTAATATACAAAAATGCCTATTTCAATGTGTAGCTCAAAAATGTCTATTTTAATATGTAGCCTAAAAATGTCTATTTCAATATGTAGCTAAATTTATTAATTTTTCAAAAATGTCTAATTAAATGTGTAGCTCAAAAATGTCTGTTTCAATGTGTAGCTCATAAATGTCTATTTCAAGGTGTAGCTCAATTTATTAATATACAAAAATTTCTCTTTCAATATGTAGCTCAAAAATGTCTATTTCAACGTGTAGCTCAGTTTATTAATATACAAAAATGTCTATTTCAATATCGTGCTCAAAAATGTCCATTTGAATGTGAAGCTAAATTTATTAATATACAAAAATGTCTATTTCAATGTGTAGCTCAATTTATTAATATACAAAAATGTCTATTTCAATGTGTAGCTCAATTTATTAACATAAAAAACGTCTCTTTCGATGTGTAGCTCAAAAATGTCTATTTCAATATGTAGCTCAAAAATGTCTATTTCAATGTGTAGCTCAATTTATTAATTTTTCAAAAATGTCTGTTTCAATGTGTAGCTCAATTTATTAATAAACAAAAATGTATATTTGAATGTTTAGCTCAAAAATGTCTATTTCAATATGTAGCTCTCAAATGTCTATTTCAATGTGTAGCTTAATATATTAATATACAAAAATGTCTCTTTCAATATGTAGCTCAAACATGTCTATTTCAACGTGTAGCTCAATTTATTAATATACAAAAATGTCTATTTCAATATGTAGCTCAAAAAGGTCCATTTCATTGTGTAGCTCAATTTATTAATATACAAAAATGTATATTTTAATGTGTAGCTCAATTTATTAATATACAAAAATATCTATTTCAATGTTAGCTCAATTTTTTAATATACAAAAATGTCTATTTCAATGTGTAGCTCAATTTACTAATATACAATTTGAATGTTTCATTTTGTTTTTAAATATTTTCTTTGCAGCATGACCTTATAGGTTGATTACCTTCAGGGGCCGTCCATAAAGTACGCCACGCTCCGAAAGGTGTGGGTGGTGTAAAAAAGTGTGACAGGGGTGGGGGGGGTCAGGCCATGTGTGATGTCACACATTTATATTTAAATATATTTTTTTCTAATTTTTTTTAAATATTTTTAGTAGAATTTAAATAGCTTTAAAAATAATTTTCAAAAATTTTGTGAAACATTTGAATTAGTTTTATGTCAAAATAGCATGAAATGCTTATCTCCTGAATGTGTTGTTCATAAATCTGAATTGGATGCAGCAGGACTAATATAAGGATCAGGAATGGTTTGACAATCATGTTCGCACCAGCCAATATCTCAATCAAATTGTGAAATATCAGGACATAAAAGTTCGAAGCTCATATTTCAACGTTTTAACTTCGAGATTCTTCCCTCCTCCAATCCCAATCAACCAAACAACTGATGGACTTAGAGCTTCAGAAAGAGCAGATGCAGATTCTCATAAATTTCCTTTCTTGTTTGTGGCACAAACTCAAATTTGATGACATTATGCCGAGATCAACAGGAGTTTTCAAAGTACAACCATATGATCTTTATGTCCATCTTTGCAGACCAGCTTACTTGATCGACTTTGCAAAGTATGTCACTTATATTTTATCTCACAAACAATGTTGAAGAAACATGCAGGACAACACAGAGCTCGGGCTCAGGAGAATGTGCCCACCCAAACTGTTCAAGAATCAACTCAGATAAAACGTATCCGTACTTTGAGAATCGCTTCTAGAAGGCAAAGAGAACCCATGACAGTTATTGCCGGAAGAGAAAATGTTGAGTGGTTAGATGAGGACGAGTTGATATGTCTACAATTATTCTACCAGGAAACTATGATGGTGAAAGATTGATGTCAGTCATAACTATGGATGAACACTTCACTTCACCGTTGTAAGATGATGTCCAGTGAAAATTTTGAAATAAAGATAAGTCACAGGACCATAATAAACAGATTCAAAATAGCACATGAGTTGGTCGCATAATTTGTCAATCTAGTCTTTTTTTACTCAAATTGTTTTGTTTCCTTTTTATTCTTTAATCATTGGGTGAGGTCAAGTTTCGCTAATCTACTTTCTTATCTTGTGTCAAAAGATTGCATAATCGGAAGATTATCTAAAGCTTGACCTCACCCATTGTAAATGAAAAGATAGCAGATAAATGATGTGTATTATATAATTGTCAAGTCTAATTTTTGCAATTTTTTTTTCAAATTCGATCTAGATTGAGTTACTGTTTCATTGAATAACCGTGAAAACTGTTGAGAATTAAATATTCTACTATTAAAGTCACTTTAATAATCTGATAGTTCTTTTAATAGTAAGGGTGCACCAGATTTCGGCTCCAGCTCCGGCAAATGCGGAATCCGGCTATTTTTACAAATCCGGCTTCGGCTCCGGCAGGATTTCCCTTCATAAATCAGGCTTGCCGGGAGAGCCCTAATTTATAATTTACATATATTCATAATGACTCCGGCAAATCCGAAATCTGGCAATTTTAACAACTCTGACTCCGGCTCAAGACGGATTTCACTTCATAAATCCGGCCAAATCCGGCTTCGACCAGATTTCAAAATTTTGAATCAGGTACATCCCAACTTTAAAGTGGAAATTTTAGATTTTTATACAGTTTAATACTGAAGTGTATTTTAAGAATTAAATAAAATATTTTAATTACGTGTTAATTTTTAAAAAAATTCTAAAATGTGAAGTACTTTAAGGGGGGGGGGTCCCCAAGATTTGTGACAGGGGGGGGAAGGGGGGTCAGAAATATTTTTAAAAGCGTGACGTACTTTATGGACGTCCCCTCATCTTGGTTAAAAATAGGCATCCCAATTTCCAGGTTCTACTACTCTTACTTCTTACACTTAAGTTTTTGAAAAATTTCTATTAAATATGGATGGCTGATAAAATTAGAGAAAGTAGGTTCAATGAAATCTTTGTTTTAAATTTAAATATAAAAATAACAATATTTTATGCAATTAAATGTATTAGATTTTAGGCGTTTTCTGTTCAGATTTTGTGTGTGCAAATTTCAATCTTTCATTTAATATGTAAAAAAGTTTCACTTTGTCAATTAAATAATAATTAAAATATGTTTAAAAATGTAGTGGTTACTTTTTTTATCATCAAATATGTGAGTCTTTCCAGAGAACTTGTTGAGAACCTCTGCTTTTAAAATCGATGTGGCAGTATTAACAATTTTGAAATAAAAATACGAACAGACTTTAAAGTATGTTGCTAAACGTGGGGCAAAATATTTTGTGATCTATTGATGTGATGACATATACAGGTTCATATTGATGTGATGACATATACAGGTTCATATTGATGTGATGACATATACAGGTTCATATTGATGTGATGACATATACAGGTTCATATTCAGCTCAACCATAAGAGCTGAGATCGTAAAGTCACTTCTGGGCTATCCTCCAGGCAGACCACGTGATCTTCCGTTAAAGACACTTGTGCGGCTCAGCCATCCCCACCCCCTTCCCCCGAGTCCTCAGCCCTTATCCGAGTCAGAGTATGACGTAATCAATGCACTCTCCTTCATGATGACGATGGGTTTATTTTTCGGACAGCCAGCTAAAAAAAACAACAACCAGAAACGTAAATCGTTCAGACCGTGACCATAAAACAAGGCGGCCACTCAACTGGTTCCATTTCGACTTTAAACTGCAACGCATCAACGCAACATAAAATAAGTTGACCTGTTTATCAACGTTCCACACGGATGAACAAGAGCTTTTGGGGGGGGGGAAGAAGACATCGATAAATGACGTTTAAATATTTTGGCCGATTCAAAGCGAATTTAATCATACGTCAGAACCCCTTTCCGCCAGTCCCATATTTTGTTTCCAGACAAATGACGCGCATGGATGGCTCATTTCCTATTGGGTGGGAATCCAGTTACCTATTTTAACTCCAGTTTGAAACAATTTGAAACGAAACTGAAAGGAAACGTTACTACAAATAAGACATTGCCCCCATACATGTATGTAGATGGTACCATTCCTCGGTTGAGAGAACCGGTGGTTAGTGCCGACTTCTCATCTTCGTCAAAGTTTTTAATCATTTCTCAATCTTCAAAACACAAACAAAAAGTTCTAAAAAATCAAAGTATTTGCGACTTTGTCACGACAATGGTGTCGGTAAATGATAATGTTCATATTCCTGACAAATGGCGTGGAAGAGACACAATTTTGATGGCTAATTTAGTGTTAAGCTTTTCTATCGTCCTACCTACATGAGGCTTTTTGGTGCCAAAGGAGGGGACATTTCTTTTAACGGAAGGAAACGTGCCCTGCCGCCCCCACTACCCAGAAAAGGAAGATACCTCCTGAAAAAAAACAACAACAAATCATTAGAAAATAACAAAACGGACAATTGTTTCACTTTGACACTGTATCCACTGAATACGAGTCGCCTTGGCTGCAAGCCAAACGAGCCAGACGAGCCAGACGAGCCAGGCGAGCCAGACGAGCCAGACGAGCCAGGCGAGCCAGACGAGCCAGACGAGCCAGACGAGCCAGACGAGCCAGGCGAGCCAGACGAGCCAGGCGAGCCAGACGAGCCAGACGAGCCAGACGAGCCAGACGAGCCAGGCGAGCCAGACGAGCCAGACGAGCCAGACGAGCCAGGCGAGCCAGGCGAGCCAGACGAGCCAGACGAGCCAGACGAGCCAGGCGAGCCAGGCGAGCCAGACGAGCCAGGCGAGCCAGACGAGCCAGACGAGCCAGACGAGCCAGGCGAGCCAGACGAGCCAGGCGAGCCAGGCGAGCCAGACGAGCCAGGCGAGCCAGACGAGCCAGACGAGCCAGACGAGCCAGACGAGCCAGACAAGCCAAACAAGCCAGACAAGCTTCCCAAAATGGTAACGTCCTCCAAACCTGACAATAGCCAACCACTCCAAATATAGTCCCTTGATCTATATATAACGTCTTTGACAAGTTAATGAATCTTATCACTGGTAGAATCACTGATGTCCACTCATTTGGTTTAACATTCAGAAAATACACTTGTGGTCTTTTGATAAAATCTTTTTTTTTCAAAGTTTGGTGACCTCACGAAGTATAGGTCAATAGTTACTTGTTGACTCAAGTTAAAACTTCATATTAAAGAAAGGCTACACGACAATAATTCTCCGAAACACGTGCGTGTACTTAGACGAGAGTGCATTGTGGTCCAGATATATTTCCTGTGATGTTTGAGCTTTTATTTTGAGGTCCTTCAATTCTGTGGGGCCATCGACCCCATTGCAACGATACAGGTCCCTTTAAGGCTGTTGCTTTAAGTCCTCGTCTATCCCAGTCTGAGATACTGGCAACATGGGGCCGCTTCTACTTGCTGATGTGACTAATATCGTCATCAAATTATGTTCGTATGTACCACAGTATATGGGTACTCACTATTTTCTGTATGTCCACTTTTTAAACCACCAGGCAAACAACGACCCACATTAACCACTTCTTACGGAAAGATTTTAGTGACTATTTTGTATTAGTCCATCTGGACTGATCATTTTTGGTAATAGTTTCATTGGATGATTCAAAAGAAGTTGTGGAATAAGGGCGACACGATGACTTGGAATAAATGAAAAGAAATGTTGGACTAAACGCTTTCTCGGAATAAAGAGGGGAGGTAAATGAAATGTGTTAAAAACAAAATGTTGAGTCCTTAAAGCTGGGGTTCCCAACCCCGTGCCCGCGGGCACCATGGCGCCCGCGTAACGATTAGTATGTGCCCACCACTTTTGGACAAGGACATAATTTTTTCATAAACATTCTCTCGTGCATTTCCCCCATATGCAAACAAAAAATTCTAGGTAACAATCAATAAACGGGTCATTATTTATTAATCATCTTCAAGTGTTGAAAAACTGTTTGAAGAGAAATTTTTGCGGTTTACACATAACGAGCCAGTTGCTTCCTTCTGTATCAATCATTTTACTTGCCAAATAGATGTAATGAAAATGGCCGCATGTATAATGCATATTTTGTTCAAGGTAAGACAGAAGAACTAGAGTTCGAAATTGTGGACCTTAACAATGATATTTTTTATATAATCCATAATATCAGATGACTTTCGGAATACAGTGGACGGATACAAGTTCCTATTTTTGAAATAAGCGGCACATAAAATTGTTTTCAAACATGAACTTCATAAATCAAGATATAGATCTCAACTCACCGATGAGCATATTTATGATTGTTTGCTAACACGATTATCGTCATACTCTCGCAATTGTGAGGCACTGGCCAATGATATGCAATGCCAAAGATCACATTGACATATTGATATTATAGTTTTTTATAAAATGTTTTCTTTGTATTTGTGTTTTTTGTTTACTTTGTTTACATTTTTTAAATACATTTCTCTGCGTGTATGCAATTTGAATAATAATTTTATTATTTTAAAACATTTTTGTTTAATATTAATTAATAAATTATGAATATAAGAAGATAAATTATGGGGAAAATGAGAAGTTATGGAAAGGAGTTTGTCGATTAAAAATAGGTGGTGCCCGCCAACCTACCGATATTTTAGAATGTGCTCTAGAATACAAAAAGGTTGGGAACCCCTGCCTTAAAGGGTTCTGGGAGAATGGTGACGGCCGAAGTGTTTGATAATTTTTCTGAAAATGTTTGTACAAACCTGATCCATCCATTACATCATCTAGTAATGAGCAATTAAATATATCAAAATACGGCTTTCAATGGATACTTCAGTTATAGGCATTAACTTAGGATTAAGGTCAGAATTTTGATTTAGATTAAGGTCAGATTACGATTCAGATATAGGTTCATAGTAAGGTCAGAATACGACCAGATTAAAGTCAATTTAAGGACAGATTAAGGTCAGAATAAAGTCAGCTTAAAGTCAGATTAAAGTGAGAGTAAGGTCAGAGTAAGGTCAGATTAAGGTCAGATTACGGTTCAGACTGAGGTAAGATTAAGGTAAATAAAGTAATGGGGGTGAGACTGCAATCAGGCTTTTAAATAGGTAAATTTATAATATAAAAAACAGGGTATTAGTAGGCCTGACAAGACGTAACACAACAGCGAACGTTTCGGCAAAACGAAACGTTCGCTGTTGTGTTACGTCTTGTCAGGCCTACTAATACCCTGTTTTTTTATATTATAAATTTACCTGGTAAGATTAAGGCAAGGTTAAGGTCAGATTACGGTTCAGACTTCTGTTGCTTATAAATATTAACAGTTTAAAAAAAACAAAAAAAAACAACAACAACAACATCATTCAATGTTTTTGAAACAGTATCAGTATTCGGAAAAAACACTCATTTATTCAACCTGTAGTGAAACACTTGCAATCTGAGCCAGATCACTCATCAATTGAAACTGGTGTCTTTAATGATAACAAAAAACATTGTTAACGTTAAATACAACTGCTGTTAAATGTAAAAGTATTGAATCTACGACAATCAAAAGTTTTATGTACATTTCTTACTGCAGGAAGTAAATACGTTGCCTATACCTATCACTATAATTTTAATGCCAGAGTCAAAGCAATGTTTCAAATTATATTACAAAGAGAAGGGGAAGCATTAAAGCAGATACTGATATTCTTTCTAACTACACGTGGAAGAAAAACCGTAGCCCCGAGCCTAGTACTCTTCATGGGTCTCCCCGGAAAACCCCCTCAGCTATCCCGCCCCCTCCCCAGAAGGGACCTAACAGCTGAGAGATTACCTCGGAACGGTCGCTTCTGAAGCGGCCGCCTGGGCATCCAGGACAAGATCGAAGATGCCTCCCACTAAAAGTGACACTCACAAGGAGTTGTAAATTTTCCCAACTTCGACTCCCTACCACTTCGGCGCCACCCTCGCAAAGCACACGAGACTATATGGTTAGGACTTCCGCAAAGCCGGGGATCATCAATGGTCTACCTAGGGTGTAACCCCCACTGCAAGGTTTCCTCAGAGCTGGCGTCCGCTCTAAACTAAAAATTGCTTGTAACTAAAATCAGTTGACCAAACAGCTGTTTGACAGGTGCTAAAAGGCCACCAGGGAGATGCTGGAAAGTTGAACTCAAAGCAGCCTCTGTTCATATGTGAACAAAAAATGATATGCTGTTGTGTAAATATCTGTATGTAATTTAAACATTTCCAGTAATGGTTTTCTCGTATACTGGGGTGATCTGTAGCCTCTTAAAAGTAGCTTAACAGCTTCCACTTACGATGCTTGCGTATGATTCTACACATCAAGTGGAAGGACAAGACCCCTAATGTCAAGGTACTCAGAAGGAGCCATATGCTGAGTATGCACTCAATTCTGAGAGAGAGGCGCCTGCGGTGGTTAGGTCATGTCCACAGGATAAGCTCGGAGTGCATTCCTAGAGTCTTGCTTTACGGTGAGCTGGCAACTGGTATGAGAAAAAGAGGTCACCTCTGCTTGCGCTTCAGTGACGTCTGCAAGAAAAAACTTGTCACTTGCACAGATAGACCATAAAACGTGGGAGACCATTGCCGAGGACGCACCTCCTGGCGGGCAAAAGTGCGTGAGGGCATTCATGTCGCGGAAGCATCTCTCACAGCTTTGAGTGAAGAGAGAACGGCCAGGAGAAAGGGGAGGGGGGGCAAAGGAGCAGGAGTACATGCCATAATCCCATGAGGACGGACGGTTGCCATAAAAATACAAAGTTCTAAAACCAGCGCCCCCGCGGCGACGGGACCCTGCGCATATACCCCTATACATATTTTTTCCTTTGCAGGTTGGCAGGTCTGCAATGTAATTAAAAATATTTATATTTTTTTTAATCAACTTGAATATCATACTCATACTCTATCTTTAAGTTTCTTTAGAACTGACATCAGAAGAGTCTCTCCCTCTGCCTTACAATCAGGAGTATGAAGAATATGAGGAAATATCAAAATGAACAATTTTCTGGTACATTTAGTCCAACTCTTTGGTTCGACAAACTCTGATAAAATGACCAGTATCTGTCCTAGAGTGGATAACGAACTCTGATAAAATGACCAGTATCTGTCCTAGAGTGGATACTGAAAATGAACTTTCAATGAAACATATGTTAGTGTTTACATAGATTATGTATTACAATGTGTTATGTAGATTATATATTTTAGTAGTTTAAGTAGATTATACATTATGCGTATGAAAACCTATGTTTTAGCTTTAGTGAATTAACACCTAGTTATATTGATACAATTTTTAGTTGCGCGTTTCTAAAACAGGTCGTTTTAAAACAGCCCTTTCTAAAACAGTGCATTCTAAAACAACGCTAAACATCTAATACTAGGAGATGTAAAAAGCTCTAATGTACGAAATACTAAACTTCCTGAAATGTACACAAAGTATTTTATAATAATAAATCCTCAAATCCTCTTTTTACATCGTTCCCTTTTCCAAAATAAAAATATACGCTAAAACAATTACGTCATATAATATATTTTTTACGACGAGAAACACCCCACGCTTTTTTAACTGCTAAGAATTGTTGTACTATTTAAAAAATAACCTTTAATTTATAATTATTTTGCACAAGTCCTGATGCACACCTTGTATTAAAATATAAGCTCAAACAAAAACATTATATTGTCATAGCGTTACGGAGTTAGCCAGTGAGTGATTGGGACTATTATAATGTTTATAATAAAAGCCCAAGTCACTGACTCCCTAACTCCGAGGGAAATAGTACAACAGCCCATAGCAGTTAAAAAAGAAATGTATCATTTTGGTTTCGCGATTAACAGAACGTGTGGTGTTTCTCTCCTTAAAGTATTTATGACGTCAATTACTCAAACAATTAAAATACTTTGTGTACATTTCAGGAAGTTAAACATTTGGTATTTATGAAACAGGATAAGTTACTTGAGCTTTTGAAAAAAGTGGGCGACGTAGGCGTCCTACAACCCCTAGTTAGACCTGCAAGCCGAATTTTTTATTAAATTTTGGCTGGCTTACACAATTTTTCGGCTGATATCCAGATTAGCCGGATTTTAAAATTTCGGCTGACTGACATAATTTTTCGGCTGATATCCGGATTTCTCCGTAAATTGACATTTGCAGCAATATATTCGTAAACATCACCCAGGGATGTTCGAGCAAGTTTCACATGTGCCATTATGTTGAGAGATGGGCAATTAATTTTGAAGAAGTCAACAAAACCATCTTTAGCCATATTTTCAAAGGCGAGCAAGTCTCTAAAGAACCAGATAACAATATCTCTTGTCAGTTCTTTGACTTGATGTTGCCTGACATTGACTGTTGCCTTCTTCATACTTACGGAAATATCCCAAAAGTTTTATTGACTTTTTCTTGACTTTGTACTGACACATTGTGCTTGACACTTAAGTGAAGATTCGTATTGCCGCATGATGAAATTGCGGCAAAATTGTTTACTTTTGAAATGTGACCCTTGTCACCCAATGACTGCTGAGCAGTGAGACACAGCTGACAATAAACTCGATCTTCGTCTACATTTCTCCCATCAGCAGAGAACAGGCCACCAAAATATTTCCAGCATTGTGCTTTAGAGTTTCCATGTAGGCTAGGCGCTTTAGGTTTTACATGTAGGTTTTTAATGAACTGCCTCTCTTCCCGGTTTAGATGACAATTTAGGCCGTCCAAAAAGTACGTCACGCTATTTTTTACCATTTTTACCCCCCCCTCCCCCCTGTCACAAACTGTCACAAATCTTGGACCCACCCCCACCCCCTAAAGTACGTCACACTTTCAAACAAAAATTCCATTTTTATTAACAAAATAATTACAATTTAATATAAAACACTGTGATGTCACACATGGCCGGACCCCCCCTCCCCCTGTCACAAACTAGCACACTTTCTTACACCCCTCTCCCCCCCCTCTGGAGCGTGACGTACTTTATGGACATTTGAGTTCACCTAAAATCATCTTATAGTTATAAAGAATTGTTACATTCGAAATGGTGTAACGTTAAAAGGCAAGGCTGTTATAAGGCTGTTTTCGGCCCTTGACGCTACATAATTAGAGTAGAGTAGGATACATCCATTTTGTTTATCTAGCACCCTACTTGCTGGTTGTCACAGCAAGAGGCCAAATGAAATTTTCTCACTTACAAACATACAAAAAAGAATCAAACATCTAGTAAGGAAATTAAAAAATGAAATTTTCATTAAAATATTTATTGATCTTCTAAGAATCCTAAAATAGATGAATGAAACTTTTGTTAAAAAACATCTGCAGTCAGTAAATTTATTTTAGCATGGGTCGTTCCAGGTAAAAAAAATATCTAGCTAGCAGGGTGCTAGATAAACAAAAATGATGTATCCTACTCCGATTATTTAGCGTCAAGGGCCGAAAAAGCCTTATAAATTTAAAAGCCTTACAAATTAGCGTTATAATAACTAAAATATAACATATATAAATGCATTTAATAAATTAAAATGAAAGTTCTCACGAGAAAATTAAAATTCGCAGCAAAACAATTTACGTGCTAAAACTTCAGGATCACCTTTAGAAAATCATCAGTTATTGACTAAACTAGTATCTAGTTAATTGAAACAATTAATTTAGGCTTACCTTTCGGCTACTAGAAGATCGCTGAGCCATAATTGAGTAATAATAAAACGCCAATTTACGACAAAGCTTAACGATAACTTGAATTAATTAATTAATTTATTTGTATTTTAATTAGTATTTTATAAATTAAGATTGTAAGAAAAAGATAACTTTCAAGAACTGTATCAATGATTATTTAGGTTTAAAAAAAACTGTACAAATATCTCATTTTTGTCACACTTTCGGCGACGGTTATTCTAAAAATGCACTCGATCTTAAAACGGAACGCAATTAATCTTAAGAAAACAAAAACATTACGTTACGGCGGCTCGTTCATTTTTCGGCGGATTTACGGCGGACAAAATACGGCGGCCAATGCGGCGCGCCGCATATTTTCCGGCGGATTTTCGGCGGACGAAAATTTTGTGGCGTATTCGGCGCGCGACGTCGGCTGAGGGGTCTACCCCTAGTTCCAAATAATTAAAAAACAAATAGACTGTTTTAAAAATTAACTAACAATTTTTTAAAACTAAAAAATGCATAGTAGTTTCAGTGACAAAAACAAGAAGAAGTAAAAGTACTTTTAAAAAAAAATTTATTTAAAAATAATCTTATCTTATCTGTTTACAGACGCTCCTTCTATACAGAAGATTATTGCGTCCTACGCTTATCTATGGTTTGTGTTTAGTCCTGCATTTTTATTAAAGATTTAAATGTTGATAAAGTGTTGGTTTTCCTGGATTCTTCAGGCAACCCATTCCACGCCCGAATTCCGGACGGGAAGAAGGAAAACTTGTATGTGTTTGTTCTTGCATACGGAATAAGAAAGGTGTTTTTATCCTTATGTCTATCTGAGGGTTGTATTAAGTTATCTTTGTGTTGTATTTCTAAATTAGAATTAATTGCTTTATGTAGGATTACTACTTTGGTCTTGGTTCTTCTATCCTCTAGTGTTTCAAGGTTTAATGATTTAACTAATGGTGTTATTCTTGTCAGTTTCGAATATTCTCCAGTAATGAATCTGGCAGCTCTTTTTTGAATTTGTTCTAGTTTATCAATGTTTTCTTTGGTGGATGGGTCCCATACAGAAGATGCATATTCTAGTACAGGTCTCACCAAAGTGAGGTAGCATTTTAGTTTTATATCTCTATTACATTTGTTAAAGTTCCTTTTTATAAAGCCTAAGGTTTTGTTTGATTTTTTAATAACTTCATTGACATGGGGATTCCATGATAGTTTCTCATTTATTAAGACTCCTAAGTATTTTGCATCTTTATTAAAGAAAATGACCATTTCATAAATACTAATATCTTTAGCAGCGGCGTAGCGTGGGTATGTGCCGCCCGGGGCAGAAACCAAATTTGCCGCCCCCCCCCTCGAAAAAATATGTTAGCGCCATAAAGTGAAAAAAAAATTTAATTAGAAAGTAATAAAAAGAGCACTATATATTTGTTTTGTTATAAATAAAGGCTTCATTTCATTAATGAAATTAAAGTTGTATGTTTTTCCTCATGGCTCAATCTTTCATGTATCAATGTTTTGAGCCATGGCATGCTCAATCGCCAAAATAGCAATAGATTAGACAATTTATTTTTGACGTATTCGTAATTGATCGTCATTAATGTTTTCATTAAAATAATTTTAGAGAAGCTTTTTTAACACCTTGAATTACTTAAGACAGTTGTAAGCAATGTTCGAATTAATTATATTATTTTAGGCAGGGTTACTTCGAGCCTAAATATCTTTATAATAAACTTAAATAAACCACCTTGTCTTGAATTCATTAATTCTTTATCTATAACTAGCCGGGTTACCCGGCGTCGCACGATTAAAATAATAGTCAACAGATTTTTAAAAAAAATATTTCAATTCATGCATTGAAAAACAATTTAAAAAATAAATTGAAATGTAATTAAAAATAAGTACATGTAATTTATATATTGCTTATATTAAGGCTTGTCGATAGACTATATTTTTGGTTTTTCCGTCTGGTGCAAAAATGAAAAGATTTGTTGGTGACCCAACTCTAGAACATGCCACATATAGCTGTCCGTGGGCAAAGCATGCTTCCTCAAGTACAATGCCTGCCACTTTTAAAGACTGTCCCTGTGCCTTGTTGATAGACATGGCAAATGCAAGCCTGATTGGAAACTGGAGGCGCTTGAAATCAAAAGGCATATCTGTTGGTATGAGTGGAATTCTTGGGATGAAGACATCTTCTCCTTTGGCGCAGCCTGTCAAAATTGTGGCTTCTATTACATGAGGTAAGAGATGCTTGATGCTCAATCGTGTTCCATTGCATAGTTTAGGGGGATCCAAATTTCTCAGAAGTATGATAGGAGCTCCGATTTTAAGTTCCAAGTTATGTGATGGCATGCCAGGAGGATCTAATTAATTCAAAAATTCTGTTGGATAGTAAACAGCTTGGGCCGGATCTGTAACCGTATCAATAGATTTGTAGTTTTTTGAAATGCCTGGTAGAAAATTTTGAATTTGAGAATTGATGCTGTTGACACTTGAATTCTTTGGAGCAAGAATGGCCCTTTCGCACAACCACTCAGGATTTTTAAACTGGTCTTGGATGTTTGGAAAAACGGCAAGTTTCAACTCTTCAAGTGACTTTGCTACAGTGCAAAAATTTGATGGGAAAGAAACTGTTCCTGATGCTGGGTCTACCTGCCACTTTCCATCGCCAAGTTGAAGCAATTGATGTGAGAAGTAGCCTGCTGCATTATCTCCATGTAAATGGACTCTCATGTTGGTGGTCAAAGTCATTTTCTTGACCTGTTTCCACAGAGTTGAAGCTTTGAGGAAGGCATTCAACTCATCGCTTGGTGTTGACCTTGGAATGACAGGCAAAGTTTGTCTAAAATCTCCAGCTAACACCACAACTGTTCCTCCCATTAGTTTTGTGTTTCCTTTTAAATCCTGAAGAGTGTTGTTCAAGGCTTCAAGAGCTCGCTTGTGTGACATTGTACACTCATCCCAGACAATGAGAGAACACTGTTCTAGTACCTTGGCCTTTCCTGATCCTTTTGATATGTTGCAGGTTACATTCTCAGAATGGTTCATGTTCAAAGGTAACTTGAAGGCAGAATGAGCTGTTCTACCCCCGGCAAGCAATGTTGATGCTATGCCAGAAGAAGCAACGGCTAGAGCAATACCTTTGTCTCGTCTGATTGTAGCCAAGAGCAAATTGATCACAAATGTTTTACCTGTACCTCCTGGAGCATCAAGGAATATGATTCCACCTTTTTTTGAGGTAACCAGTTCTAAGATGTGAATGTAGGCAGCTCTTTGATCCTCAACTAAACGTGGTTGATTTTCTGAGACATAGGTCATCAATTCATTTGTGTTATAATTTTGTTCTCGTAGAATTTCACTATTCTGAAGATTGTTTTCATTTCTTTGAGGCGTTGGTAACCCAAACTGGTCAAGGTTCCTTCCTGACATTGATACACACAAATCCTCCAACAACATAAGACACCTTTTGTAAATCTCATTAGAGAACTCAATTAGCAGTGTTTGATTCTCTCTCTTGGTTTGCAACATAATGTCCTCACTCAAATATGTTTTAAATGTATCCCAGAGAGCAAGTGGATTAGAAACAGAGCATGTTGTCAGCAAAATTGAAAACAGATGTCTCAAACGGGTAGGTGATTGAGATGTACATGCCTCCTCCATGGTCAAGACCCAATGGTGATCGTTTTCTAGTAGCCCTTGCATTTGGCAAGCTTCCCTAAATGTAGCACACACATGACCATCAACAGTTTTTAAGTCAGTGTAGGATGTTGGTCCTCTAACAACATGAAGTAGCATCCTCAAAAAGAAGCATTCTGCATTAGATGGGTGAACGGTGTACACACGTCCCAATGCATCTGAAGATTTTATCCCTGGATGATATTCAACATCTGCTCCTTGTTTTCGGCGTTTAAATATTTTTTGAGAAGCATTCCAAGTATAGTACCTTGGAACAACACAATAGAGAATGGTTTTTGCAAAGTCGTCTTGTTGGCACAGTTGAAAAAAAGCTGTCAAAGTTGTTCTTGGTGGCTCCAGAATTTGATGATATATATTTTCTTGGTTGAAGTATACTCTTTGCCCATTTTCAAGATGAACACTCAAGTGAACAACTGTTGGATACCGTTCATGAATTTGGAAATTCAAAATTCTCCAGACTGCTTCATTACTGCTGATGTAACGACCCATTAGAAATTTTTGCACCTCATCTGGATTCTCTTGGTTTCCTTCAAGACCAAAAACGGCCTGGTCACTTCCTTTATTGACGTACTTGCAGATGTATTTGATGGCCTTGACAGATTGGCAAGATTCGACATTTATGTGAGCTTGAAACATTTTTGTCAAAATTGGAGTGTAGGGAACCACCCATCTGTTGTCCATTTCTATTTCTTGATATGTTGAACCAACCTTCATTTTGATTTTTGCAGTAAAACCACCATCTCCTGGTTTACGGCGTCTGTACACAGGATAGCCATCTTCACCAGTTTTAGTTTCTTGTATCAAATTCCTTGGATATTTTTTTGAGCATTTCCCATCAACCATGCAAGCAGAGTTTCTGTTCAAGTTTCCACAGGGTCCATGCAGCATATTTTTCACAACAATTTCAAACAAAAAATTATCTTGTGTAGAGTTTGGTATTTCTGCTGAGATTACATTGTCAATTTGATTAGGTCGTAATTTTTTCATCAGCCAGATTAGGATGTGTGCATGGGGTAAGCCTCTCTTCTGCCATTCAATTGAGTACATCCAGCATCTCGTTTCACCATAGACATGACTTTTTGTAATGACTCCCATTAATTTTGATAGTTTTCGTTTGAAGACTCTAGCAACCAAATCATGTCGATCCACTGCTGATTGGCCAGGTAAAAGATGAGCCTGAATTTCTTGCCATAGTGGATTGCATGTAAAGGTGATAAACAAATCTGGCCTTCCATAATTTCTGACATAAGTCATAGCATCTTGAGTGTACTCATGCATGTGTCTTGGACTTCCTGTAAATGTTGCTGGCAAGATAACCATTTTCCCCAGATCATTTGGATTGGCATCATTTGCAATGGCATCTCTGAGGTGAATGTAGTCTTCAACTCTCAGCTTCTTTTGATTTAGACGGATGTAGAGCAAGCGTTCACTTTCAATTTTCGCGTACATATCTACGATGAATTGATGGAACAGCTGTCTAAATTTCAAGAGATGGTTATCTTCACCACTGCGAATCATGATTCGATATGCATAAAAGTCCATTGCTGTAACCTTTTTACCCAAAACATTGTTTCCCGTGTCTGGGTTTGTCTGAGGAATGCCAAAGGAGTACCCATCTTCACCTTGCCAAAACATTAGGGGATATTGCAGAGCATCATAAGAGCGATGAGTTTCTGCAACTCTTTGGAGAAGGTTGTTTCGCTTTTGAAGGACAATGTCACGTCTGTCAAATTCATTTCCTACCATGACAATGGCCACTTCATCAAATGTTGGTACATTGAACCGCCTTTGGTGTTCATGTCTTGGTGCTTTGTCAGCTCGTATCACAACTTTGTATTCATCAGTTGGCATTCTTTCTAGAGCTGTCTTGAAAATTTGAAGGTAGGCATTGTTTGCATGTAGGAGTTCTTGCAACTCCAAAACAACATTTTGTTGCAAGTCTGGAAAGTTTGCACATCTTTGTTGGACTTCTCTAGCTTGGTCTCCCGTGAAATAGATCTGCAGAAACTGTGGTTCGCCTTCAGCTGGCAGCAGAGATCCAGCCCTGTGATAAATTTGGCCTTGAACTTTAAATGTTGGCATGAATCCTTGTTCACGAATTTCTTTGCTGGCACCAAAAGATGTCATTTGAAAGCATGAGTTGTATTTTCTGATGTTGGCTAGGAAGCGTTTAGACGTTTGAGATACACCTTGAAGCAAATGATCAAGTGGCTCAGGTGGATGTTGCAGAGTCTCTAGTTTAACTTTGCCATTTGAACAGCACATTCCAGGGTGCTCATCTTTCCATTTAAATGCACTGCAATGCTTGCAGATCAAGTTCATCTCACCAATGTTGACCTTTTCATGTTGATGGTATGGAATATCTGGGTCATATTGATGAGCAGCACCTTTTAGGTCTTGCTGCATTTCATTTCTTCTTCTGTTTAAATTTCCATTTCTCTGGTCTGCAAGTCTTATTTGGGTTTGTTTTTTTGTTTCATTTGCTCTTCTCATTGAAGATCTGACTCTTTTTTCATCAAGTCTTGCCTGTGCTTGTTTATTGGTTTCATTAGCTCTTCTGATTGAAACTCTTTCTCTCTCATCATCAAGTCTTGCCTGTGTTTGTTCACTGGTTTCATTAGCTCTTCTGATTGAAACTCTTTCTCTCTCATCATCAAGTCTTGCCTGTGTTTGTTCACTGGTTTCATTAGCTCTTCTGATTGAAACTCCTTCTCTCTCATCATCAAGTCTTGCCTGTGTTTGTTCACTGGTTTCATTAGCTCTTCTGATTGAAACTCTTTCTCTCTTATCATCAAGTCTTGTCTGTGTTTGTTCACTGGTTTCATTAGCTCTTCTTATGGAACCTCTTTCTCTCTCATCATCAAGTCTTGCCTGTGTTTGTTCACTGGTTTCATTAGCTCTTCTGATTGAAACTCTTTCTCTCTCAACAGCAAGTCTTGCCTGTGTTTGTTCATTCGTTTCATTTTCTCTATGTAAGGCTTGCTTCTTTGCCGTTTTAGAAACACGACCTAATTGAGTTTTTCTTTTTGGGGGCATGATTTCTCTGAAGAAAGATTGGAACATAATAGCTTATATATTGTTTTAGTGTACAACTGCTTTTAAGTATTTCCCTTTGTTAAAACTTTCTTCTTAAATACCATACTGAAGGTTCCCCCCCCCCTTTTAGCATCAATAAACTTATAAGTAACTTAGATAAATAAGTAACTTATAAGTAAATTATTAAATTAGTTTAAATTTTGCTACCCCATGACTATTTGTTTAATTCGGACACATCAATTGTGTTTAGACATTTGTAAAACAGGTGAAGTGTTAATTTAAGTTTTGGATATATAATTTGTTTAGTGATATTTTGTATTGATTATAAGATCCAAAAAAAAATATTCAGAAGAGATTTATTTAATTTAACCTTCACAAGATCAATAAATATATGTATTTAATTCATCCTTCTTAACATCAATGAACAGATGAATTTAATTTATTCTATTAGCACCACTAAATGGCTGAAAGGTATTAGATAAGCTAATATATAAACTTGTTTACTACTTCAAGTTTGGTTAGGTAGGGTTAGTTATAGTAAAATCTTAAAAAACACATTCTAAAGAGATTAATTTCATTTGTTCTTCTTAAGAATGTCAAGTTCTAATGATTTTTATGACTCACAAGGCTTCAACTCAATAAGTAAAAACACCATCAGAAGAATCAATATTTTAATTGAACAAAGAAATCCTTCAAGGCAAAATAATAACAACACTGTGCGTGCTCTCCGCTACAAAATCGTCCCTCTAGCATATCTCTCTATTGACGTCATCCCACACCAAACTACGTCACACCAAGCATGTGTCAAAATAGTGCGCACTGTGCAACAGTCAAACATTGACATTCCCAAAGCGGGAAAACCCCATCTAATATATAAAGATGAAAGTTTGTTTGTTTGTTTCTTTTGTTTGTTTTGTTACTCATAGAATGCCACACCGTTGGACCTAGGTGCTGAAATTTTGCATGGGACCCTCATTTGACCCGGGACAGGTCATAGGCTATGTAGTTTTTTTCTTATATAAAAAACTGACTCATCACTAATTGAATTCTCCAACTTCGCGTGTAGGTAGAAGCATGAAACTTTGGGAAGTTGTTGAGTAGCCTCTCACGACGATCATTTGCGTAAAAAAGTTGCAATTCAGTCATGGGGGCCGGGGGCACAAAGACGTTTTTTTCATTATATGGGCTATATGAAAATTGATATTTAAATATTTTTTTTGCTCGTTACCACCACGGAAGTGTACTTAACAACCACCCAGAGTTTTATGCTTCTAACTACACGGAATTAGTGATCTTTAGGTTCACTTGTGTTAAGTTTAATGACTTTCTTAATAAGTTCGTTAGCTAAAGTTTAAATAGTTAATTTGTTTAGCTTATGTAAACATAAAATTATGTAAACATGAAATGACAACATAGGTCCTAGGCCTTTATATGCATGTCAAGATCATTGATTCTTAACTTTAATAAGTAAGTTTATAGTAATGAGCAAGTTTTATTATGTTGTTGAAAATATTCAAATAGTTATTTGTTAAGTATGTATGTGTATGCAACGATTTACTTTCTTCTTATTTTTTTGTATTTCTCTTGATTAACTTCATTTAGTGCCCTCCCCTTTTCTATACTAATAAAAGCCTAAGCCCCCTCTCACTAATGGTCCAACTTCCCATTTGACTAAAAGTCTGTAAAATTTACGAATCATACTAAAAACAATTAAGCACGACTCAACTCTGAACTAAAAGTAATGAGTAAAAATCACCCTTTATCTAATTTCCAGCAACAAAAACAGGAATTTTTTTTTACAAAATATAATGTCTTATCTGAAAACGGGAATCAAAAAAGAATTGAATCCCCTGGTGAAACAGCAACATATAAGATTTTGGAATCCATCGCTAAATGGACCGTTTTGTAGAAAGGGACAAAAGTGAAAAAATTATAGTCAATTTTTAGTCAAATAAAGTTAATGTAAAGGCGTATGCTTAAAATGAAGTCTTATAATGCAGTACTGCTCCAAAAATAAATTTTATACTTGTTTATAGTCTTTTTTAATTAGTGTTTTAATATGGTAATGATATATAATGCTTTTTTATATTTGTCTCTATGTTATACGATTTAAATTTACGGCTTTTATGTAATAGGTATAATTTTAAAAAAGAATTCAAGTATATTTTTGACCATGTTTCCCGATGGGACGTCATAGTTTGTAAATTATATTTCAAACACCAGATTTAGTTTCTGAAAAATAAATAAATTATTTACGAAATAGGAAAAAAAGATGCTATGTTTGACTAAACATCTATTTTTAAAATGGCTTTTGTTATTCCGCAACAGCGTAATGACCATGGCATATTCAATTCGCTACCCAACTTAATTAATTGCTTATAGGTTCACTTGTATTGAGTTTAATATGCTTATGTTTATAAGTCCGGTAGAAAGGTTTAAATTGTAAATTTATAAAGCTTATGTAATAAAAAAAACAAAGCATTTGGCCGTAGGCTTTTATATGCATGTAATAATCATTGATGATTAACTTTAATAATTAAATTTAAGGGATTGAGCAAGTAAAATAAGCAAGAAAAATTAATATAGAACACGCAACAAATTTTAAGAAAAACAAACGTATAGTTCCTCTAAATTACGATTAAGCTTTTTTGACTTGGGCAATTTCTTTCCACATAAAATACCCTCACATAATTAGTATTTGTTTAAATTAAAATTTGAGTCATTAGAAACAACATAATAAAACTCTTAATTTAAAAATAAATACCATACATCGTGTGACAAATGTAATGAAATAGTGTTAACAGATCTATACTATCAAGAAAGTATTTGTATAAAAGGCCACTGTTTTGTACCGCAAGGCCAAAACAAATATGAATGTTATTATAATAAAATTACACTGCTCACTTTTAGATGCGTGCACGAAAAGGTGCGCACCGTAATTTGACAATAAAAGATTTTTGAAAGCGCACAGCTAAAAATAAAGTATTGTAAAAAATAACGCACCAAAATGAACTCGTTTTGAATGCCCGCATGAAGCTGTTCAATATCGAAATGAGAATTTATTTTGTCTTTATTTGGCTCTACATTTTCTGATTATGGGCCCCCTTACCCTAGGGGTGGTCACCTGGGGTTGAAACATAGCCTACGACCTGTCTAGGGTCGAATGAGAGCCCCATGCAAAATTTCAGCATCCTGGGTCCAACGGTGTGGATTTCCATTGGTAACAAACAAACACACAAACAAACAAACACACAAACTTTCATCTTTATATATTAGATTCATTGTTGTAATATCCGATGTTTAAAAACTATTAAAAGAGCAAAACAATAAATATGCCTTAATTTTACTATATTGCATTTAAATGTTTGGTATTTAAAATAATTGTAAACTTTTTCTTTGAGATATTTATAAAAGTTTAATCCTTTTGGGAATTGTGGTACGAACACATACCTCCCGTATTTATTAATCTGAACCTAGGGTGTCATCGCATTTTATTCGTTCATCTAAATACCATCAATACATATAATGTCTGCAGCTAATAGTAGTCAGTTCTCAATAGCCTCTAGCGAGTTGTTGATACTCCATTACCAATAGCCATTTCGGTGTCTGCTATTGGTAGTTCGCTATTATTAATTGTTAATAAAACTACAACTAGGTGATATTCTGAGTTTGATGTAATGTTTGAATGTAAAAAATAGACAACCTAACCATGACCCTAAAACTCAAAGCTCCAATTTAATTGTAATTATAAGAATGTTAAATTGATTTAATTAGTTTTAGTCCCTATATTATAAATTTGTTTTTCTATTTTAATATAAAAAATATACCACTAACCCTGACCCTAAATAAAAGATCTAATTTAATCGTAATTAAGTAATTATAAGAATTTATGTAAGAAAAGAAAAAAACAACTATTAGGCTCAACCGAAAATCAAACCCATGTATATATAAAGAGATAAACTAAAAATGCAATAATTTAATTACGATACGTTCAATCGATCTGAAAATTTAATACGATGCATTGTTAGGCAACACGAGTCTATGTGCCAAATTTCAGCTCGATTGCATCACGGAAAATGGGGTCATTTTGTACTTTCGTTCTTTTCCGCCCGACGACGAACGTTCCACATAAAATTGTGCAATATCAAAATAAATGAATAAAAGTTAATAAAATAAATGAAAGTTCTGTAGTACATTATTTTTTATTCTGATGTGTATTTGTAAAAAAAAATATTTCAGCGGAAATGTATTTATTTTGAAATCTTCAGTCATTTTTGACAGGTAATACACTAGCTATACTATAAATTAAAAATTAGAAACGTAAAAAAATATATTCTCGGTATTACAAATGTTGTCGCTAATTTTTGACACCAGTCAAGGTTTTCTAATTACGAATGGATAGTTTTAATTTCTTTGTGTTAGATAATAGCGCCTTCTTACCACTACAGTTAGATATTCAGTGCCTTTGATCTGCTATTATACTATATATTAAATAGTAAATAGTAATATAAAATTTCTGTAGACTATAAATATGATTAACATTTTATTTTGTGATTTTCTGTCTAATTAATTTCTAAATGTTTGAAATTACAATGTTTGTTTTTTAAATATATCTGAAAAGACAACTCAGTTTGTGACTTCCTTGACACTATAAAGTTAAAATTCACAAATAATTTAAAAGAAAAGTTTAAAAGTCGGAATTAACAACCAATCCTTATTGTTGTACATTGTTGAACATTTCAACATTTAGTATTTTAAAATATATCCATTTCCACAGTTAATTGTTTTTTTTAAATTTTCCCCTTTCATTAATTTTTCAAAAACAGTTTTTTAAAAAGATTTTTAGCCTTAAAAAGTATTTTTTAAATTAAAATAAATACGGTTCACAGCATAATGGCTATCTTTACTGGTCATCTAATAATAAAAGGCAATAATGTAATCTCATTTCAAATGGTACATAATTTAGGGTTTAATAGATGTCAGTCACAGGATAATGGCTCTCTTTACTGGTCATCTAATAATGAAAGGCAATAATCTAAACACATTTCAAATGGTACATATTTTAGTCAAATGTACTTCTTCTTGTTATTTATCGATCAAGTTGAGGCGTAAACACGTGAGTTTAATTATTTAAAAAAGAACGGAGCATACCCCATCCCCCATCACTTATTTCAAAAGCAGGTATTCAAACTGCTGTTATTACAGCAGGTATTCAAACTGTCGTTATTACTGCAGATATTCAACCTGTCGTTATTACAGCAAGTATTCAAACTGTCGTTATTACAGCAGGTATTCCAACTGTCGTTATTACAGCAGGTATTCCAAGTGCCGTTATTACAGCAGATATTCAAACTGTCGTTATTACAACAGGTATTCAAACTGTCGTTATTACAGCAGGTCTTCAAACTGTCGTTATTACAACAGGTATTCAAACTGTCGTTATTACAGCGGGTATTCAAACTGTCGTTATTACAGCAGGTATTCCAAGTGTCGTTATTACAGCAGGTATTCAAACTGCCGTGATTACAGCAGTGATTCAAACAGCCATTATTACAGCAGGTATTCCAACTGCCGTTATTACAGCAGGTATTCAAACTGCTGTTATTACAGCAGGTATTCAAACTGTCGTTATTACTGCAGATATTCAACCTGTCGTTATTACAGCAAGTATTCAAACTGTCGTTATTACAGCAGGTATTCCAACTGTCGTTATTACAGCAGGTATTCTAAGTGCCTTTATTACAGCAGATATTCAAACTGTCGTTATTACAACAGGTATTCAAACTTTCGTTATTACAGCAGGTCTTCAAACTGTTGTTATTACAACAGGTATTCAAACTGTCGTTATTACAGCGGGTATTCAAACTGTCGTTATTACAGCAGGTATTCCAACTGTCGTTATTACAGTAGGTATTTAAAACTGCCGTTATTACAGCAGTTATTCAAACTGTCGTTATTACAGCGGGTATTCAAACTGTCGTTATTACAGCAGGTATTCCAAGTGTCGTTATTACAGCAGGTATTCCAACTGTCGTTATTACAGTAGGTATTCAAAACTGCCGTTATTACAGCAGTTATTCAAACTGTCGTTATTACAGCAGGTATTCCAACTGTGGTTATTACAGTAGGTATTCAAACTGCCGTTATTACAGCAGGTATACCAAGTGTCGTTATTACAGCAGGTATTCAAACTGCCGTTACTACAGCAGGTATTCAAACTGTCGTTATTACAGCAGGTAATCACGGCCGTTATTACAGCAGTTATTACAAGTGTCGTTATTACAGCAGTTATTCAAACTGTCGTTATTGCAGCAGGTATTCCAACTGTCGTTATTACAGTAGGTATTCAAACTGCCGTTATTACAGCAGGTATACCAAGTGTCGTTATTACAGCAGTTATTCAAACTATCGTTATTACAGCAGGTATTCCAACTGTCATTATTACAGCAGGTATTCCAAGTGTCGTTATTACAGCAGGTATTTCAACTGCCGTTATTACAGCAGGTATTCAAACTGCCGTTATTACAGCAGTTATTACAAGTGTCATTATTACGGCAGCTATTCAAACTGTCGTTATTACAGCAGGTATTCAAACTGCCGTTATTACAGCAGGTATTCACACTGTCGTTATTACAGCAGGTATTCCAACTGTCGTTATTACAGCGGTTATTTAAACTGTTGTTATTACAGCAGGTATTCAAACTGTCATTATTAAAGCAGGTATTCAAACTGTCGTTATTACTGCAGGTATTCAAACTGTCGTTATTACAGCAGGTATTCAATTTGCCGTTATTACAGCAGGTATTCCAATTGTCGTTATTACAGCAGGTATTCGTCCTGTCGTTATTACAGCAGGTATTCAAACTGTTGTTATTACAGCAGTTATTCAAACTGTCGTTATTACAGCAGGTATTCCAAGTGTCGTTATTATAGTAGGAATTCCAACTGCCGTTATTACAGCAGGTATTCAAACTGTCGTTATTACAACAGGTATTCAAACTGTCGTTATTACAGCAGGTATTCAAACTGCCGTTATTACAGCAGGTATTCCAAGTGTCGTTATTACAGCAGTTATTCAAACTGTCGTTATTACAGTAGCTTTTCAAACTGCCGTTATTACAGCAGGTATTGCAAGCGTCGTTATTACAGCAGGTATTCAAACTGCCTTTATTACAGCAGGTATTCAAACTGACGTTATTACAGCAGGTATTCCAACTGTCGTTATTACAGCAGGTATTCCAAGTGCCGTTATTACAGCAGGTATTCCAAGTGTCGTTATTACAGCAGGTATTCCAACTGCCGTTATTACAGCCAAGACTCTGAATCAATAGTGCGCTTGTTGACTTCATTCTGGACATAGACTGGGGAGCTAGGACGGCGAGTGGGTCCAACACTCAGATAATGTTGCATGGCACTGACCAGTAAATGGAGCTATTGCATAGATGATAGCCAAAACTTTAAGAGAGTGAATCTTACAGAACGATAACTGAAGAAACTATGCAGAAAGTAATTATATTAAAATGAAAATCTACCTCAACCATTCAATCAGAATATTATTTACTCAAATATAATTAGTATTTTATCATTTCTTATTTCTAGGTTAAAAACTTTAATGTTTTCTTAAAAGAATTCCTACTTTATGAACGAAATGAAATCGATCTTTTTCAATCAGTATATAGAAAGAATTTACGTGTATCATAAATTGGAAGAGTTAAAAATAAGAGATTAGCGATTGGGATTAAATAATATTTACTAATGTTATCGTTTCTATTGATATATATATATATATATGTATATATATATATATATATATATATATATATATATATATATATATAAATATATACATATATATATTTATATATATTTATATATTTGGTCACACAACTAAAAACTAAAATATTAAGATATAATTAATAATGTTTATTTTCATATATAGAGTTGCTTATGACATGGAAAAGAAAGCAAACTACATTTTATATTTACTAAATACTTGTATAAAGAAAGTAAATAAAAACACATTATTGCCCTCACACAATGCCAATTTGTAATACCTTGTGGATGTATTATTGGAAATGACATCATGATAAACCTGATTTAGAGAAGTAACAGACAAAGGCTTCAAATAATAATTATGCATACAATCAATAAGACTAGAAACACAATCTATAAACATATTTAGTGGATGGTGAAAGTCTAAATAAATTGAAATATAATGCTAGTGTATTACTGATTGTTTAATGTAGAATTGACTGAGCCAGCAATTATGCTTATCTATCTACTAGAGTCTTAAAAGGTAAAGCTACGTCTAGGCAAGAGAAAAGCCTTCCTGGAAGACCTATATTATATATAATTTTCTTCATGGGACCATGCGAGACACCACACAAGTATGTGCACCCGAGCATGACGAATGACCCTCGCTGGGGTAAAACCAATCTAAAAAGACCAAGAATGGTCCTTGAGTTTCACTTGCATTGTTCCTTCACATAACTACGTGAGATTCGTACTGTACTTGTTATCACGTCCGCCTTGTACGGGGAAGGTCATGGGTTCAAGTCTCAGCGAAAAAATGTTTTTAAATTTTTTTTAAAATGTCTGTTTGTGCCCGTTCTTTAACCCATTAATTGCCATTACTAGCTGACCCGCGGCGTAGCATACGCCGCGAATGATTTAGTGACGGGTGAAGACTTCCTGATAGACACAGTTGTCAAGATAAGGTGGGTTTGGGCTAACGACTGTGAGCTAATAAAAAAAAGGAACTCTGGAGAGACTAGCGGCGTAACATACGCCGCAGACTTATTCATCATAAACAGTGCAAATGTTTTGGGTTTATTTTGTTTTTGAAAACCGATTATGTAACTCCGATTTTAAACCGATTATCGTTTTATAGCTGACTTCATAGAAGTTAGGAGTGTACATAACAATAAAGTAAGAGTGCTGTAGATGATCTTAGAACAATAAAGTAAGAGTGCTGTAGAGAATCTTAGAACAATAAAGTAAGAGTGCTGTAGAGGATCTTAGAACAATAAAGTAAGAGTGCTGTAGAAGATCTTAGAACAATAAAGTAAGAGTGCTGTAGAGGATCTTAGAACAATAAAGTAAGAGTGCTGTAGAGGATATTAGAACAATAAAGTAAGAGTGCTGTAGAGGATCTTAGAACAATAAAGTAAGAGTGCTGTAGAGGATATTAGAACAATAAAGTAAGAGTGCTGTAGAGGATATTAGAACAATAAAGGTAGAGTGTTTTAAAGGATCTTAGAACAATAAAGTAAGAGTTTTGTATAGGATATTATAACAATAAAGTAAGAGTGCTGTAGAGGATCTTATAACAATAAAGTAAGAGTGCTGTAGAGGATCTTTAAACAATAAAGTAAGAGTGCTGTAGAGGATCTTAGAACAATAAAGTAATAGAGTTCTAGAGGATCTTATAACAATAAAGTAAGAGTGATGTAGAGGATCTTAAAACAATAAAGTTAGAGTGCTGTAGAGAATCTTAGAACAATTAAGTAAGAGTGCTGTGTGGGTCTTAGAACAATAAAGTAAGAGTGCTATAGATTATCTATGAACAATTAAGTAAGAGTGTTTTAAAGGATCTTAGAACAATAAAGTAAGAGTGTTGTATAGGATCTTATAACAATAAAGTAAGAGTGCTGTAGAGGATCTTAGAACAATAAAGTAAGAGTGCTAAAGAGGGTCATAGAAGAATTAAGTAAGAGTGCTGTAGATGATCTTATAACAATAAAGTAAGAGTGTTGTAGAGGATCTTAGAACAATTAAGTAAGAGTGTTGTATAGGATCTTATAACAATAAAGTAAGAGGGCTGTAGAGGATCTTAGAACAATAAAGTAAGAGTGCTGTAGAGGATTTTAGAACGATAAAGTAAGAGTTATGTAGAGGATCTTAGAACAATAAAGTAATAGAGTTTTATAGGATCTTATAACAATAAAGTAAGAGTGATGTAGAGGATCTTAGAACAATAAAGTTAGAGTGCTGTAGAGAATCTTAGAACAATAAAGTAAGAGTGCTGTAGAGGATCTTAGACCAATAAAGTTAGAGTGCTGTAGAGAATCTTAGAACAATAAAGTAAGAGTGCTGTAGAGGATCTTAGAACAATAAAGTAAGAGTGCTGTAGATGATCTTAGAACAATAAAGTAAGAGTGCTTTAGAGGATCTTAGAACAATAAAGTTAGAGGGCCAAGATTATCTATGAACAATAAAGTAAGAGTGTTATAGAGGATCTTAGAACAATAAAGTAAGAGTGCTGTAGAGGATCCTAGAACAATTAAGTAAGAGTGCTGTAGATATATGCAGCCCAGAGTGGTGGATATGTTTAAAAATAGAATAAATATGAATGCTTAGAATTAAAAACAGTCTCACAATTCTTCACAATTAGATGATGGGAACATAAATGAAACTGAAGCTTGATTAGCGAAACGAATTCTTTCTAGCAGCACTTGACCGATGGTCACGAGTTAAAATCCATGTGAAGGCCTTATTTGTTCCCAGGGGCCTAGGGCGTCCCTGAGTCACCCAGCTCCGAAAGGGTACCTAACACTAGTTAGGCGGCTGGGTAATGCGTGGAACACTCATAGCCGTGGCCTGTGAACGCTGCATCACTTGCCAACAGATCATCCGTCATGGTCTGTGGACGCAATTATCTTCTGCATAGAAGGAGCGTCTGTATAGATAAGATAAATGCTCTTCGTATATTCAATTTGGTTTTGTAAGTGTGGATGATGCTGATATCCGAATACCACACGGTTTTAAATGCAGCGATGTTCTATCGAATGGTCTCAACACTCACTTCACTTTATGTGTATACAAATAGGCCCTAGGTTTTGTCTGTGAGAAAGAACACTCAGTCCTCGAATAATTTTTTATTGTTAAACTCTCTTTGTGCATTACAAATTTTTTGCGCGTATTCGCTGCACCATAAAACACCGGTACTAATTTATTTTATCAATTGCGTTCTTCTTGATAAAATGTAGGTGACAAGATAGGAATTGATTGTGAATTTCTTTTCAACTCTTTTGAAACTTAATTTACAATTCACTGAGAATTATTATTAGGAACTTGTGTTTCTAAACAAAAATCTTTTTAGTAACTTAAACTTCCGTTTGCAAAATTTTAATTGAAACAAAAAAATCATTTTAAATATTGCATATTTTCAATAATTACAGAAACTATGAAATGATTATAATTAAGTTTAATTTAAATGTATCTTTATTTAATTTCGCAGGACGATATGTATTACTTACAGATTCTTTCTATATTAATGTGGCCAGCCACTTGACATCGGTCCCTATACATAGGGATATAATGACAATAAAATGCAATTATTTTCGTATCTATCGGTTAACAATTATTTCCCCCACCCCCACAAAATCTTTTGTATGATATTTGTTTACTTATAATGTTTTAATAAAAATTATAAATTTCACGTAGAAACTAAATTAATATAATTAAAATTGACTTTGTTACTAGCATAGTTAGGGGAGAATTATATACTTTTAATATATTTTTTTAAAATCATTGTTAAACATTCGGCAAGAATTTTGAAAACTGTAGTGACGTGATTGTGTTTTTAGAGAACAATTAATAGTTCCTGACCTTGCCGATGAAAAAAAAAGTTAAAATAAACTAGCCCACGACCATCATCAACAGTGAAGAAAATTGTTTATTCTTTTCAAAATTGTTGGATGACATGTATCATATTTATGCCCAATGTTTTAGGGCTGTACGCCATATGGGGGCTCATGTCGCTACCACGTCTGTACAGGGAAAAATAGTGCACCGGCCCCTGTTGCGATGGAAAAACCCTTGCCTGTCCCCCATGCTAAAAAGTTTGAGAAACACTGCTGTATATGATATTTTTGTTTTTGAGACTTCTCGTCCCTGAGGGGCATACACCGATCATCTCGTCCATGAGGGGCATACACCGATCCACTCGTCCATGAGGGGCATACACCGATTATCTCATCCATGAGGGGCATACACCGATCATCTCGTACATTAGGGGCATACACCGATCATCGTCGGCGTTTGCGATTACTCCAAGGTCATAGGCCACCTACGAGAGACGTCCTGGCATCTCTATCCTGGGTCACCTTCTCCAGGCTCTTCAAGTCATTGCCAATTCTCTTTTTGTCTGCCTCCAATTCTCGGGGCCATGTGTCTCTTGGACGGCCTCTTTTCCTCTTACCCTGTGGGTTCCATTTCAGGGATTGCCTTGTTGTACTAGAAACAGGTTTTCTAATTGTGTGACCAGTCAATCTCCACCGCTTCTGGGAAATCTTTTCATCCGCTTTGTCTACTGCAACATTTCCAGGTTGCTGATTTTTTTCTGGCCTATGAATTCTTAGAATCTTTCTTAGACAATTTTTCAAAAAGGACTGAATTCTGGTCAGGTTTACCACCGTTGTTATCCACTTCTCGGCTCCATATGGCAGCACAGGTTGCACCATAGCGTTAAAAATCCTTACTTTTAATTTGCTGATTAAGTTGTTGGAGATCCAAACATTATTGAGTTCTTAGAATGCTGCTCTTGCTTTTCCAATCCTTATTTTGACATCAGCTGTAGATGATCTGAGAACAATAAAGTATGAGTGATGTAGATGATCTGTGAACAATAAAGTATGAGTGCCGTAGATGATCTGAGAACAATAAAGTATGTGTGCCGTAGATGATCTGAGAACAATAAAGTATGAGTGCCGTAGATGATCTGAGAACAATAAAGTATGAGTGCCGTAGATGATCTGAGAACAATAAAGTATGAGTGCCGTAGATGATCTGAGAACAATAAAGTATGAGTGCCGTAGATGATCTGAGAACAATAAAGTATGTGTGCCGTAGATGATCTGAGAACAATAAAGTATTAGTGCCGTAGATGATCTGAGAACAATAAAGTATGAGTGCCGTAGATGATCTGAGAACAATAACGTATGAGTGCCGTAGATGATCTGAGAACAATAAAGTATGAGTGCCGTAGATGATCTGAGAACAATAACGTATGAGTGCCGTAGATGATCTAGACTACAGGACATGACGAATAAAAGTAGACGCAAACGTTATTATCCGTTTCTGCTCCTGTACCACGTGGTATACCATCTGACAAACGTCGTTAGCCAGTTCTGCCCCTGTACAAAGTGGTATAACGAATTACGGACACTTCGAACCCGGATGATTCGACCCCGGGCGATTCGACCCGGGACAGTTCGACCACAGGGCGTTTTGACCCCAGGACGTTTCGACGCCGGAAGTTTCAACCCCTGTGTATTATACACCGTAGAAATTGTTGTTTTTTTTAAAATTGTTTTTTTAGCTATAATTTTTATAATTAATTTTTGGTATAAAAATAATTCAACTTTATATTATTATCCATTAAAATTAATACAGTTTGAAATAGTTATTTGTAACGTCCGGGGTCGAAGTGTCCCACCACCACCAGGAATTAATGGAGTATGTGTACATTTTGGTTAAAATTAAAACTACAACCAATTAATGGGAATGGTCTGAGAGTGATGTAACCAGATGTTGATAATCAGTTGTTTTTTTAATGTGATCCTATAGGTAGTTCCCTTATAGAGTTAAGACCACATATTGTGACACACTGACTGGCAAGAAACCTTTTGAAAGCTAAAAATTAACAGTAAATCTAAAGGGGCATAAATATAAGAATAACAAATACAGAAGTAATATTTCTTTTTTTAGAAATAATATTAAATGAGATCATGGCTAATTATAGATTACGATAATTGGAAGCTTTAAATGTAGGAAAGCAATGAAAGTAATCTTTTAATGGTACCTCCTTGAATTTCAATGTCACGATTCACTATTCTCTTAAGATGATTTTAAAAGATCAAAGTTTACAAAATGTGATAAACAAACTTGCCATGCACTTGTTTTAGCGTGACTCATCTATTGTGTTATTAGAAAATACATTAAGCCGACTTAACATACACAGTCATTATAGAGTTAAAAGCATTTCCGCCTTTCAACAAATTTTGATAGTCAAGTATTATGATCATTTTTTATTTTCTTCAATACGATGAGCAGGCCTGCAGACTCGTGGCAACGATAAAAATGATCAATATAATCTTATTTTTTAAAAAAACAAACAAAGTTATTTTTGTATAATTTTGGATTTTTTGAATGTTAAGATTCTTTATAATTACTTGTTGCGAACTTTTGTGGTGAAAGGGACAGAATCGTGAGTAAACAAACAACTATGAAGAGCTTCAAAACTGTGGTTATAGGCCTTGAATTTCAACACATTTTTCAAAATTGTAGTATATGCATTAGTTTGATTAACTCGCTGCGAACTTAATTTAACATAGAAAGAGAGTGCAAAAACAATTAGTTTTTAAATCCCTTGGGGGCCGTACATAAATGACGTCACCTAATTTTGACCGATTTTTCACTACTCGTCACGCGTGTTCACCAAAAGTTAGAAATTTATAATCGATACTTTCGTTTAAAGCCAAAAATAGAAATTTATGACATCATTAAACTGAACATTACAAGGGAAGTAACAAAAACAGATATTTGACTTCTTTATTTATTTTATTGCGTTATTTCCCCTGTTTCCCTGCGCTAATGGCGTAAGCCATGTTTAGTTTAAGTCTGCCGGCCCACATAGATTCATAAAATAAATGTTAATATTACGCGGGAGATGTTTGTACGTAAACAAATATATAAATTATTATTAATTATTAATAATTAATTATTTATTAATAAAATTTTAATAAAATATTATAAATATTTTTTTAAAATTTTAATCGAATTTTTATCGTTTAAAATAATTTAAATCGATAAAAATTTTAACGATTAATCGAGAGATTAATCGATAATTTTTCGTAGCCCTAAAGTGTACATTATATATTAATTATTAAACATAAAAACCTTAATTATCTTCTGTTATGTTTAATATCATGTTTTGAATTGTTTGTCTAAACATGTGTTCTAATGTTATGTTTGTGTAACTGTGGCTATGGAAAAATGCCTTAAGTCTGTGATGCCATATCTGTTTTCTGTACTGTGAAAGTATTTTTAAGCTTATAGTATGTTGTTTATTGTTTATAGAGACAAGTATTATGTTTAGTGTTATTGCTTTGTCTATATCTACATTGTGTATTGTGCCTGCTTGTATGAATTATTGGAGTGTGTTTTTAGTTTGTAAAATTGTATTGCATGTGAGATATAAATGTTGTTCAGTCTCATCAGCTCCTGACCTACAGAGTGGACAGCCTATTCTTGTCCATATGTCTTTATAATTTCTTGTTTTAATAAGTTTCACTCTAAATCCGAGTGTATCAAAATCAAAACAATTAATTGGCATTATTTCCCTAAACTTAGGGATCGAAGTCAAGTGGCGTACCACTTAATAAAATATCTAATTCGTATAATGGTGTACATAAGGTTCATACCTTGTAACAAAAAGAGTTCGATATATCTTAAATATAATATTTTAATTTCAAAGTTTCATTAATTTTATTACAAACGATTACAAACCGTTCATTATTCATAGAAATTTACTCATTTTAAGCATACTTTTATATTATTATAAATAAAACAAATGAGAAACACAAGTTTATTATATCATGCGTCACAGAATTGAAAATTTCGTTAAGGGTTTTAAAAAATGAAAAATAAATGGTATCATTTTTCCACATTGGTTTTCTCAAAAACAACTCAAAATTAAATATCATAGTGCCTGTGTTTTGTGGTGCTGTGCTGACGGGCAATACACATCAACACACACGATAATAAAAAAAATTAGTATAAATAATTCCTTTGTGTTTAGATAATGACAAAAGAACTCTTTTTTTACTTCCAAATAGCTGAAAATTTGTCTTGTTTGTGTATTTTTCGATACCATTTAAAATAAAAGCTCGCTCTTTATCATCAGATATTGTTTATGTTCATGTTTAGCTTATAACAATTCTAACAAATAACAAAAAAAAATCTTTAATTTTGAATAAGGTACAACCTTTAAGTAGACGACCTAATCCATATTAATAAATGTACATACAAGAAAACATACCCGTGACCCAACCCACTTGCACTATGAATCCCATTTTGTTTTTGTACCCCACCCAGTATGATCCCGATACATAATGGGATCCTGTTCTTAGTCTAATTTCTTTTCCCTTTCTGATTGGATATGGGATTCTGTTTTTGGTCAAATAACATTTCCCAATGTGATCAAATACTGAGACGGGAAACATATACCAGAATAACGCCGGTGTATACTGTGGTGGGATGCATATACCAGTATAACGCTGTTGTATACTGTGGCAGATACATATACTATACCAGTGTAACGCCATGGTATACTGTGGTTGGAAACATATACCAATATAATCCCGTCGTATACTGTGGTGGATACATATATTAGTATAACACCGTTGTATACTGTGGTGGGATACATATACCAGTATAACACCGTTGTATACTGTGGTGGTATACATATACCAGTATAACGCCGTTGTATACTGTGGTGGTATACATATACCAGTATAACCCGTTGTATACTGTGATGGGATACATATACCAGTATAACACCGTTGTATACTGCGGTGGTATACATATACCAGTAAAACCCCGTTGTATACTGTGACGGGACACATATATCAGTATAACCCCGTTGTATACTGTGGTGGTATACATATAACAGTATAACGCCGTTGTATACTGTGGTGGTATACATATACCAGTATAACACCATTGTATACTGTGACGGGATACATATACCAGTATAATACCGTTGTATACTGTGATGGGATACATATACCAGTATAACACCGTTGAATACTGTGACGGGATACATATACCAGTATAATACCGTTGTATACTGTGATGGGATACATATACCAGTATAACACCGTTGAATACTGTGACGGGATACATATACCAGTATAATACCGTTGTATACTGTGATGGGATACATATACCAGTATAACACCGTTGTATACTGTGACGGGATACATATACCAGTATAACACCGTTGTATACTATGACGGGATACATATACCAGTATAACACCGTTGTATACTGTGACGGGATACATATACCAGTATAACACCGTTGTATACTCTGACGGGAAACATATACCAGTATAACACCGTTGTATACTGTGACGGGATACATATACCAGTATAACCCCGTTGTATACTGTGACGGGAAACATATACCAGTATAACGCCGTTGTATACTGTGACGGGATACATATACCAGTATAACCCCGTTGTATACTGTGACGGGAAACATATACCAGTATAACGCCGTTGTATACTGTGACGGGAAACATATACCAGTATAAAACCGACTAAAATGCGCTTCAAGTTTTTGCTTTTATTCCTTTAAAAATGTATAAATAGTTCAAGAATTTTTTAAAAATTCATTTTACTTGTTCTCCAGCTAACAATGAAAAAAAAATGAACATAAACTTCTGAAAACTTGTATAATTATAGATTGTAGATGAGAATTGCGTATTAAATTTACTGCATCGTGTCACTGTATATTAATTCAGATTAGATGATCAATTAAAGATGCTTGTTAAATAAAAAAATTACAGCACTTTTACACTTCAACTCCCTTCAGCAAACACTTGGCCTGCATCAAAGTCAGGACAGCGTTACTTTGCCCTCACTGAGAGCACAATTACACATGTAGAACACGTACATTTCACCACTGTTAACATGAAACACACAGTTTCACTAGACCATAATGCATCGCTTCTTGTAATATGATTATTACACCACAGAATATTTACTGACATTCAAACTAATTATTTATAAAACATAAAGAAAATTCCTGTAAAGATACGAAGATAAAAAAAGACCAAAGAAAAATAAAATACGATATTAAATGTAAACTTTTTCTTGTGGGTGCTTTAGTTCCCCAGTGACAATACAAGCCTAACCCCCCACCCTTTGATTATAATACAAATCAGTTTAATACACTAGATTGGTCCTATATAAAACGTATTAATAAAACAAACCCTTAAAAACAAAGTTTTTGACTATAAATCCCTTATATATGAGACATAACTAACAGTATTGATTATTTTCAAACATTTACAGACTGAATCTGTCTTAACTCAACTTTGCATCATAACCCTAGTGGGGGGGGAGGGGTGGGTGGGGGTGGGGGGAGGGGTGGGTGGGGGGGAGAGGGGAAAAGTCTGGTCACCGATTCGCTGGACCGAGCTCAGAGTGACACGTAAAATGTAAACAAAAGCGCCCGTCGCTTCGTTGGGTCGCCTCAATGCGTCAGCTCAAAATTTCACGTGGGAAAAAAACAATAACAAACCGTGAATTTAAATTACATACTTCATATAAGGGTAAACTAAAAATGCATTAATTTAATTACGGTACGTTTGATCGATCTGAAATTTTGATACGATGCATTGTTAGGTTAGACGGGTCCGTGTGCCAAATTTCAGTTCGATCGGATCATGGGAAGTGGGTCATTTTTGACTTCTGTTTTTCCTCCCGCCGAGCCCAAGACAGAGATATTACAACACAATAAATTAGGGGAGTATTTTTGTAATTGGGTTAAAATTCTATACAGAACGTCTATCAGCAATCTGATAATAAATAATATAATTTCAAAAAACATTGCAATTAAAAGATCAGTTAGACAAGGGTGTCCTTTATCCCCTTATCTATATATTATATCCTTTGAACCACTGCTAGAGAAAATCAGAATGGAGAAAAACATTACAGGAATAGGGATTCCTGGAGCCAGAGATATTAAAGTGATTGCTTATGCAGGTGACACGGTATTTTTCCCCACAAATGATAGGTCAATTCACAAAATAATTTCAATTTTTCAAGATTTTGGAAAAGGTAGTGGGTCCAAGATTAATGTAAACAAATCTGAAATTATCGGGATAGGTAAGTGGCAAGATAGACTAGATTTCCCCTTAGGCATAATTAGGAAGGAGAGTCTTAGAATTTATGGGATCTTTTATTCCAATAATCAAACACAGACAAACATTGAAATATGGAGGAATATTGAACTATCAATTAAACACATTATTGACAGAAACAAAGACACAGCACAGACAATTTTTGGAAGGAGCACAATTATAAACACATATGTCATCCCCAAAACAATATATACAGGAACAATATGGGAACCGCCATTAATAATATTAAAAGAAATTAACTCACACATAACTAAATACATATTCCAAGGAACAATACACAATATCAAACATACAACACTAATACAATCTAAGCTAAATGGAGGAATAAACTTGCAAGACATACAAACAAAAATACAAGCACTCAGAATAAAATTTATAGGACAAGCCATTAAAAAAAGATCAGAAAATACATTCACACATTATTACTTAGGAATCAGAATAGGACATTTAATAGCAATTGATAACAGCACTGCACATTACATGGGTAGAAATCAATCACAATTTCATACAGCATGCATCAAAGCAATAAAAGGTAATGAAGAATTATTACACAAAACAACCAAAGAAATATATACACATTTAATAAAAAGACAAGCAACACCTCTGAACAATAGAATTAAATGGACACAAGTTTATGGAATTACAAACCCTGAGGAAACTTTTAAAAATACACATATCAAAGAAATACCAAATAAAGAAAAAGAAATAACATACAGACTAATTAACAATACAACACCAGTCTCATCAAGAAATTATAAAGACAGAGGGGCAAGAATAGGCTGTCCACTCTGTAGGTCAGGAGCTGATGAGACTGAACAACATTTATATCTCACATGCAATACAATTTTACAAACTAAAAACACACTCCAACAATTCATACAAGCAGGCACAATACACAAGGTAGATATAGACAAAGCAATAACACTAAACATAATACCAGTCTCTATAAACAAGAAATAACAAACAATAAGCTTAAAAATACTTTCACAGTACAGAAAACACATATGGCATCACAGACATAAGGCTTTTTTCCATAACCACAGTTACACAAAAATAACATTAGAACGCATGTTTAGACAAACAATTCAAAACATGATATTAAACATAACAGAAGATAATTAAGGTTTTTACGTTTAAGAAATAATATACATTTCATTTGTTATAATCAAATATTTGTATTTTATTTTATTTGTCAATTCATATAAAATATGTATGTAATTTAAAATAAAAAAAAATAAAATAAAAAAAATAAATAATAATAATATTACTAATAATTAGCTAATAATATTTTGTTCGATTACTGTTAGATTTAGATCATTCATTAGTACTATAATTTACATAATGCCACATTCTTTTGTCTTTTAATTGAAAACGAAAGACAGAAAATAATTAATTTCCATAAAGTATTAAATATATATATAAATTTAAAATTATCAAAAAAAATCATTGCCTTCTATACATCGAAGTGGCTTGCCACTTAACTTCCTTCCCTTTAATGAGGGATACCGTTTCAATGAATTGCTAGTTTTCACTTACCCTTGGTAAAGACTGAGTTAAAACAAGCTCATGTAGTCTAGTTTATTTGTTAATGGCATTTGAAACATTTTATGAAAATTATAAACCTGCCATAAAAAATAAATGGATGTATTTAAAAAAAAATAATATATATATATATATATAAAGTGGCGTGCCACTTTCCTTCGTTCCCTAATTTAGGGATATTAATTCTATAAAATGCAAGGATTCCACAAGCCAATTCTTCTATGAATTTATTGGGTCTTCATTATTAAATTGACTGGCGACATAGATAAATAAATGTGTGTTCAAACGTTAATGTATTCCAAGTTTACTAATGTCGGGTATGGGGCTAGTAAATAATCGCCAACTCCTACCAAAGTATCCTGATGGATGGCATTTTAAAATATCCTCTGGTGTCCAAAAGTCTGGTTAATTATCTTTGACCTGATCGAAGAAGGGGTGAAGCCGGGCGGTTGGCACTTTTAAACCACAGCTCTGTCGGATGGGGCGCTTAAACCTTGATTGGTTGCTCATCTAGGAGAGGGAAACTCCGATCTCAAACCTCTGCTGTCTGGCAGGCACACGCATTTATAAAAAGATTAAGGGAGTAAACCCTGACAGAAAATCAGGCTATGAAGTCAATTAGGAAGTCTCATAGCGAATACGCGCTTCTGTCAAGCCACGGTTCACCGACAAAACGGCCCCGGACTAATAGATGGAATAAATGTAAAAAGTCCAATCAAATTAAATTCGTATTTTTACTCACCTATTCAGTGTCAGGTTTTGCTAATAATAAACAATAATAATAACATCACATTAGTGAATTTAATATCATTTACCCAAAATGGTTCCAATCGCGGCTGTTTGTTGACAAGAAACAATATAATAACATCACAAGATAAAATTTTACAATTTTACCACTTTATATAAGGGTTAAAAAGTTGACAAAAGCTTTAAATGAACAAAAAATTTAAAGTATTTGTTAAAAAATGTTAACAATTTGTCTGGGGCCGTTTTGACCGGGGCCGTTTTGTTGGGGCCGTTTTGTCCGGGGCCGTTTTGTGGGGGCCGTTTTGTGGGGTCCGTTTTGACCGGGACCGTTTTGTGGGGGCCGTTTTGTGGGGGCAGTTTTGACCGGGGCTGTTATGTCGGGGCCGTTTTTTCGGGGCCGTTTTTCCCGCGGCCGTTTTGATGGGTTAACGTCAAGCGACTCCTGCGAGGCAGATTGCTCTTTGTTGTATCCCCTTAGCTGATCTCCTCGAATCACCATCTGGGTGGAGAGAGGGCCTGCTGCCTGGGCAACAGTTGACTTTATTGAAAGCATCGTCAAGGCCATAGTGCCTTCATTTGTGTTCTCTTTTGCGAGGAAAAAGGAACATTAGAAATGACACCACCCATTGAGGACGGAATGACGCCATAAATAGATATTGATATAAGACTAATTAAAATAATACTAATGCTTGATAGCATAATTTTCTATTCGTTTGTGTCATTTTTTCAAAATTTAAAATTTTAGTTGCAAATTGTTTTATGAACTACATTATAAAAAAAAACTAAATTGCCAATTCAATTTTCAACCTGTTTATGATATAAAAAATAAAGTCTATGATGATAAAAATAACATTAAAATTGTCAACATGAAACTGTTTTATATATGAGAGGATCATATGGAAATTCTCTATGGTAGCCTTTATGGCAACACAATATTTACTACATAGAATAATTTGTTTAGATCGCATGTTGACAAAGCATGCCACAAAGGTTGGCAGCTAGGTCACGATGACCCTTATACTGAGATTGTAAGGTTGGCAGATAGGTCACGGCGACGCTTATACTGAGATTGTGTGTCGAGGCTGAGTTCACAGAAGACGGGTTCGATAATAAGCTAAAAACATAGAGCCATATATTTTAAATAAGATTAGATAAAATTGATCAACTATAGATATTGAAATTTAAGTAATCTTCAAGTGAAATATTAAAAATTCAAAGCATTCAAAATAAAATTGTACTCAATTTAAATAATCAAATTATTCTTTTTAAAAAAAAATTGCAAAAACAATACTTAATTTTAAAAGTCAAGCCCTGGACCTACAATTAACCAGTGACTATTATCGTCTTTTGTTCAGGCCCCTCAGGCCTTCAACGTACCAATTTGAATTACTAATGAAGGTTCTCAACTCTAACTTTAAATTAAACTGGGAGCACGTGGAGACTCTGTATGATCTTGAAATAACAAACAGACGGTATCTCATCATTAAGGAAGGGGCGAAGGTGGAGCACAACGACCGTCTACACAACGTCAAAATCATGAACCTAATATAAGACTTGTTAAATAGATCCACAACTTTATATTATAATATAAAACTTGTTAAATAGATCAACAACTTTATATTATAATATAAGACTTGTTAAATAGATCAACAACTTTATATTATAACTAGGGGCAAATACCCGGCTTCGCACGGGTTTAACAACAACACAAACAACAACAGAAACAGCAACAGCAACATCAACAACAACAAAACAACAACAAAAACAACAAAAACAACAAAAAAACAACAAAAACAAAACAACAACAAAATAACAACAAAACAACAACTACAACAACAACAGCAACAACAACAAAGCAACAACAACAAAGCAACAACTGCAACAACAACAGCAACAACAACAAAGCAACAACAACATTAAGGACATTGTCGTCGCAGGGCAAGGTTGTGGACAACAACAACAACAACAGCAAAAACAACACAAAAGCAACAAAAAACAACAAAAACAGAACAACAACAAAAACAACAACAAAAACAACAAAAACAAAACAACAACAAAGACAGCAAAAACAACAACAAAACAACAACAACAACAACAACAAAGCAACAACAACAAAACAACAACTACAACAACAACAGCAACAATAAAAGCAACAATAACAAAGCAACAATAGCAAAACAATTATTTTATGGCGATAGTCGCCTTCTTGTTAATCTCGACACCAAAATGTTTATTATTTTGCGTCATTATTTTACGTCTTAATTTTCAATAATTTTTAATTTTATATAGCTCATATAAGGAAAAATTACATTTTGGGCCCCCGGCCCCCAGTATCTTATATATATGGAACGAAACCTGTTTAATAACCTTTCCGGTATAATTTTGTGTACGTGTACCAAATTTCACGTTATTTGGTTGTCTGGATCTTGAGTTATAAGGGAACAGACAGACGACGGACAGACAACAAATGCGTCTTATATATATAGAGATATAAGACTTGTTAAATAGATCCACAACTTTATATTATAATATAAGACTTGTTAAATAGATCAACAACTTTATATTAAAATATAAGACTTGTTAAATAGATCCACAATTTTATATTATAATATAAGACTTGTTAAATAGATCCACAACTTTATATTATAATATAAGACTTGTTAAATAGATCCACAACTTTATATTATAATATAAGACTTGTTAAATAGATCCTCAACTTTATATTATAAAATAAGTTTTGTTAAATAGATCAACAACTTTATATTATAATATAAGACTTGTTAAATAGATCCACAACTTTATATTATAATATAAGACTTGTTAAATAGATCCACAACTTTATATTATAATATAAGACTTTGTTAAATAGATCCACAACTTTATATTATAATATAAGACTTGTTAAATAGATTCACAACTTTATATTATAATATAAGACTTGTTAAATAGATTCACAACTTTATATTATAATATAAGACTTGTTAAATAGATCCGGAACTTTATATTATAATATAAGACTTGTTATATAGATCCACAGCTTTATATTATAATATAAGACTTGTTAAATAGATCCACAACTTTATATTATAATATAAGACTTGTTAAATAGATTCACAACTTTATATTATAATATAAGACTTGTTAGATAGATCCACAACTTTATATTATAATATAAGACTTGTTAAATAGATCCGTAACTTTATATTATAATATAAGACTTGTTATATAGATCCACAGCTTTATATTATAATATAAGACTTGTTAAATAGATCCACAACTTTATATTATAATATAAGACTTGTTAAATAGATCCGGAACTTTATATTATAATATAAGACTTGTTAAATAGATCCACAACTTTATATTATAATATAAGACTTGTTAAATAGATCCACAACTTTATATTATAATATAAGACTTGTTAAATAGATCCACAACTTTATATTATAATATAAGACTTGTTAAATAGATCCACAACTTTATATTATAATATAAGACTTGTTAAATAGATCCACAACTTTATATTATAATATAAGACTTGTTAAATAGATCCACAACTTTATATTATAATATAAGACTTGTTAAATAGATCCATAACTTTATATTAGTGAACATGGATATCTTTAAACATCACAACATATGTGTTGCAGGTTCCAGGTAGGAGAGTCCAATGATTTCATTGTTTAAGCTTGTAGCAGTGGTAGAGCAAGTGCAAGCTTAAAAAAACACGTCCAACATCAATGACATCAACTCCCTCTAACAGTTATGACCTCCACTGAATCAATGACATCAGCTCCATCTAAGAGTTATTAACAATTAGAAAATATTGACCAGAGAAAAGAGAAACACACACTAGGTACCTTGACATAAATTTGAACAGTGTCAAATCACCATTAAACATTTTTTTTTAATCAAATATTAAATTAATGGTATATCATATTACATCTTTATAAATATTACATGTTAACTGTATCAGTATAATCACATAGAAATAGCTGTTACTGAAAGACCATTCATTGGATTTTTTAAAAATGGCTTTTTCTTACCATGTTAGCGTTAGCAGGGCCGGATTAAGCCATATTGGTGCCCTAGGCACAAAACCACATGGGTGCCCCTTTCTGCCCTGGCCACCGATCCTCCACTGACCACTGGAAAGTTCAATACTATGAACACACAAAAAACAGTAAAAAAACTGTTAGTAACATATATGTTTGTACTACTATCAGTCATATAAAACATACAATAAGGTATTTATGTATTAAAATTAATAGTTATCTAATTTTGTAATAATTATTTTAAAAAATCTGTAACTTGTTTAATAGATGAGAAAGTCAGAGAGAGCACACATTTAGATTTTACAGCTCTTTTTTTCTAGATTTACATCAGGCAAAGTTTTTGAGTACATCATCAAAGTTAATTTTGCTCAACAAGTCTGCCTCATTCATCAGTAGAGATAAGGAATCAAGCTTTTCTTGTTTCATTGTCATCTACTTGGATTTTGTGTACGTTTTAACTGAGAAAAAGAGCGCTCAGTTGAACAGTTTGTAACCATTAATGTTAAAAATATGCAAAAACTAATTGCTACATTTGGAAAAGCACACTCGATGTTGTCTCTATTTCTTTGTATAACTCTGCGTGACTGAACGTGTTGTTTTCAGATTTTGATGCAAGAAACTGGTGGCGAATATATGACTGGAACTGTTGTAGTTCAGTATATAAATTATTATTCAGGTCTTCAGGATAAGCATTTATTAGTCCTTCACAACAATGAGATGTTTGTGGTACACCGACCAAACAAGAAAATAGAACTGCTATAACATTACACATGCACCTGTCTTCGTCTACTCATCTCTGTCTCAAGTTTGTCAACAATGGCATAGAAAGCAGTTAAACGAAATTTTTCTCTGGCATTCAGAGATATACTAGGGGCATCACCATCTATGACCACTGTCTTTCATTTACGATTACTTGTCAAAGTTGACTTATAATCCACACCTGGTCTTAAAGTACGTCATGCTCCAGAGGGGGGAGGGGGTGTAAGAAAGTGTGACAGTTTGTGACAGGGGGATGGGGATGTCCGGCCATGTGTGACGTCACGCTGTTTTTATTAAATTTTGATTATTATGTCAATAAAAAACATTTTTGTTCGAAAGTGTGACGCACTTTAGGGGTGGGGGGTGTTCGAGATGTGTGACAGTTTGTGACGGGGGGGGGGATAAAAATGGTCAAAAATAGCGTGACGTACTTTATGGACGGCCCCTTATTTCTTTTGACGCTTCTTCGAATCTTTCAAATCCATTCCTAGATTCATGCAAGTGATCTGCTAGTGAAGAATTCAAATCAGCATAGGTTTTCAAGTTCACAAATAAAGGACTCACTGACCCTGTGAAAATGTTGTCACAATTCTTCTCAAAAGACAAGCATGGGAACAAATTCTAATTCTTGCATCTTCTCTGCAATGTTTTCCGCTTCTCTTCTGTGACTGGTCTTCTTGCAACCATTATAACGCTTCTATAATACCGAGGATGAGACTTTAGAACTATAGCTTCAGTTGCAACAGCATGTGCTTCCCATCAGGTATCGGAAAGAGACTTTACCAGTGCTTCAATCAGAAGGCATCCTTTCAGAATCTTCCATCTGTTGGTTGAAGCTGAGAAAAAAGTATAGATCAGTTGCACTGTATGGAAGAAATTTACTGCCTCTAAACAAGAGTCAATGGCACTTCTGCTTACCAGATTTAGTGAATGGGCAGCACAGGGTATGTAGACAGCAAACTAATTTTCCCCCGAAGCTTTTACTTCATCTACAATTACTTCATGGACTTGCGGGACATAATTTCAATGAGATCTTCACATATAGTTTTGGATAAATAAGAAGAATTTCCTTTTCCAGAATTTCTATATTTCGCAATGTGTGATGCTAAACATTTATCAAACTGGCTGACAAACTCCAACAATCCTAGATAATTTCCATTTTGTAAAGATCAAAATTTTTTATTTGTCCCTCTACAAGCCAGAACACGCTCAGCTAAAGTACAAATAACCGCTATTGCTTGCCTCAAAATATGTTTCCAATAAGTGTACTCTTCATTTATTTGCTCCTTTAGCTTTTGTATTAGATCAAAGCCTTGTCAACGAGCTAAGTATATTAACATACAGTCTGTATGAGCAGCGCTTTGTTCATGATTATCAACTTGAATGTTTCAAGTCACTGAACCCATTTTTATAAACCAAACTTTTAGAAACTTAAGATGAAAAAGTTTATAAACAAAGCAGTAAACAGATCTCGTGGATGGTGAATACAGTGACCATTCTCTCCTGTACTGCTCACCATTTGATTTTGTGCCATAGAAAAGTTTTTGAGAATAAAATCTGTGATTTCTCCTCCGGCATAAATACGGCAAGATTTATCAAAGGGGCCACAAAGATGATGACAATTAGTGGGCCTACAAAAAAAAGAAAAGCTTCAAAGAAAATAGAAAAAAAATTACGTCAAAAAATGGGTGGATGGTATTTTACCCCCCGTTTTGTGGTTAAAAAAGGTTAAATAATGAGCAATAATATTCTGTATAGAAGGAGCGTCTGTAATAGATCAGATAAGATTCAATAATACATTTATGATTTGCTAAAGTCATGTCGATTACGCGCGGCTACCGGGACAATATGCACAGTTTTCTTGATGAATTGTGGTGCCTTCCAAATGCTTGGTGCCCAAGGCACGTGCCTTGTTTGCCTATAGGTTAATCCAGGCCTGAGCGTAAGCGATAGTATAATGCTTTCAGATATAGGGGATAAATATTTTATTAAATTTTGATTGAAAACGGGTGCATGAAATAGTATAACTTATGCAACATTTATCATTTATTTATAATTTAAAGTATAAACATGAATTAAATAAGTTATACGTACTTAATGGTCAGTCAAAAGCCATAATACAGACATAAGTAAAACTCGTGGATTAATTAACCCTAGCGTCGACTGAATACATTTCCTGTCATTGATGAGGTGTATATGAAATTCCACTCCCCCCCCCAGCATGTAAAAAATATTTTAAAAAATATTTTAAAAAATATAATATTAAATTTTAAAAAAAATTATTTTTTTTTAAATAGGAAAAACAAATACAGAGGAAAAAAGAAGTATAATAGTTTGCCAACAGGTGGGACCCATAAAGTGCGTGCATAATAAAGGAGCACAAACATTTATTGTATTTGTTGGTGGTTATTCCGATCTGCCGTGACGTGTAATTGATGTTCTTTTTAAATTTTACGAAGAGCCGCCAAAACCGGTTATACGTTTTTGCCTCTTGCCCATGGAAAGACTCCACAAGCCCGAAAGAAATACACCACTGAAAATAAAATGTAAAAATGTAATGTTCCTTTGGCGGCCTGGTACCATTTGGTCTACAGCCCGGTACCGGACCGCGTCCCGGGGATTTGGGGCAACCGCTGTAGAGGATCTTAGAACAATAAAGTAAGAGTGCTGTAGAGCAGTGCTTCTCAAACTTTTTAGTATGGCGGACCGGCAGGAATTTTCTCCATTGCACCAGGGACCGGCGCACTAGTTTTCCTGCACTGACAATTTTTTTAATATCCTTTTTTTTGAGAACTGCTGCGGACCGGCGGCGGATGGCCCACGGAACGGCACCGGTCCGCGTACCACCACTTTGAGAAGCACTGCTGTAGAGGATCTTAGAACAATAAAGTAAGAGTGCTGTAGAGGATCTTAGAACAATAAAGTAAGAGTGCTGTAGAGGATCTTAGAACAATAAAGTAAGAGTGCTGTAGAGGATCTTAGAACAATAAAGTAAGAGTGCTGTAGATATGTGCAACCCAGAGTGGTGGATATGTTTTAAAATAGAATAAAAATGAATGCTGAGCATTAAACACAGTCTCACTCTCCTTCACAATTAGATGATGGGAACATAAATGAAACTGAAGCTTGATTAGCGAAACGAATTCCTTCTAGCATTACTTTAATTGAAACAAAAAATTCATTTTAAATATTGCATATTTTCAATAATTACAGAAACTATGAACTGATTATAATTATATTTATCTATGTGTATCTTTATTTAATTTCAAGTGCGCATCGGTTGTTTGGATAATTCCTGCTATATTAAAGTGGCCATCCACTTGACTTCGGTCCCTACATTTAGGGATATAATGACAATACAATGCAATGATTTTCGTATATATCGGTTAACAATTAATTCCCCCACCCCCCAAAAATGCCGTAAATGATCTAGACTCCATGACATGCCGAATAAAAGTAGACGACAAACGTTATTGTCTGGTTCTGCTACTGTACACGTGGTAAACATCTGGCAAACCTCATTATCCGGTTCTACTACTGTATCACATGGCATGACATCTGACAAACCTCATTATCCGGTTCTACTACTGTACCACATGGCATAACATCTGACAAACCTCATTATCCGGTTCTACTACTGTACCACATGGCATAACATCTGACAAACCTCATTATCCGGTTCTACTACTGTACCACATGGCATAACATCTGACAAACCTCATTATCCGGTTCTACTACTGTACCACATGGCATGACATCTGACAAACCTCATTATCACCTTACTCCCCTTACTTAGACAACAATCAGGTGATTCTTACTCCACTTTCTTAGACAACAATCAGGTGATTCTTACTCCACTTACTTAGACAATAATCAGGTGATTCTTACTCCTATCACTTAGACAACAATCAAGTGTTTTTTAATCCATTCACTTAGACCAGAGGTTCCCAACCCCGTGCCCGTGGGCGCCATGGCACCCGCGGAACGATTCGTATGTGCCCGCTACAGACAAAAAATTTTTTCATAAACATTAATTTAAAATGTGAATTATATTTATCTATTTGTTAGAATTTTAATTTTTTTGAGTACCTCGTTTTTTTTATCAAATACGTTCGTAAGTTTGCGATATTGTATGTATGAGTGGTTCCTTTGCTGATTGTACTTGTCGCAACTTGTCTAGCGGCAAGCCAGACTTCACTCTTCAAGCTAGTCTGGAACACTTCTGGAACAAGGAGTGATGTGCAAATAGCATTCCCTGCATGGAACCGCGTTGTTGTCACTGTGATGTCATTGCTGCCCCGTTCGAGTCGCGACAGTTAGCTAAGAGACGTCTTCGTCTGACGAAACACGAATTAGGAGTTTTGATATTCCTTCTGTAAATTTATAACGGAGTAAAAGCGAAATGCGAAATCTATTATATTAACAAGCGATTATCTATTATTATTGTGGGGATGGTGATAGTCTTTATTATACTACATTTATGCATTTAATGTAGAACAGACTTTTGCTATATCATTGATATTATATTGAAGTTCAAATACTACTTTTTTTTAGCCCTAAAATGAGAGGACCTAGTAAAAAGAAACGAACCAATAATTTTAACACTGACTGTGAGGAATCCTATTGCCTATTGTTTCGTTAATTTGAAAAATAAATGCGTTTGTTTGTTGTGTGGTAGTAGCATTGCAGTGCCAAAAGACATATTGTTGAACGACACTTTTAGACAATTCGCGTGCCACTTTTGATGTGAATTATCCAGTTAAATCTGAAGTAAGAAAGAAAAAAATATGTCAACTAAAATCAAGTCTAACCGCACAACAGATTGTTTTCACTAGACATGTGAACAATTCTAAAAAGGCCGCCATTGCTTCTTTCAAAATGTCTCACATGCTCGCACAAAAGAAGAAACCTTTCATTGATGGTGAGTTGTTTAAGGAACTATTTTTGACTGGTGCCGATTGTTTGTTTGATGGATTTTCTAAGAAACGTGAGATTGTCTCGGCAATACTAGACTTACAGTTGTCAAATAACACCGTCACAAGAAGAAAACATGCAATTTCAACGGATATACATACTCAGTTAAAGACTGACTTGGAAATATGTAACTGGTTCTCGCTACAATTTGACGAGACAACAGATATATCAGACAGCGCTCAGTTAGCAGTTATGGTGAGAATGGTATTTAGTAACTTCACAGTAAAAGAGGATATGTTACAAATATTACCTATGAAAGGAGAGACAAGGGATGAGGATATTTATAATACATTCAGAACATAAGCCAAGTCAATAAATATGCCTTTGCACAAGCTGTCTGTGATAACCACCGATGGGGCACCAGCAATGCTAGGTAAAAACAAAGGATTTATTGCCCTCTGCAAGAAGGATGAATCATGTTCAAACTTTATGTCCTACTACTGTATTATCCACAAGGAATCTCTGTGTTGTAAAATATTGCCATTTGAACACGTTATGAAAATAGTTACAAAAATAATCAATTCTATTCGAGCAGCTCCTTTGCAACATCGACTTTTCAAGGCCCTGTTAAAAGATACTGAAGATAAAGAACATGAAATTATTATGCATACTGAAGTACGTTGGCTCCGTAAAGGAAAGGTTCTTATAAGAATTTTGAGTTTAATTGAAGAAATAAAAATATTTATAAACGATAAAAAGGAAAATTAGGATGAACTAGCTGACTATCGCTGGCTGATTGATTTGGGATTCTTCACAGACATCATGGAAAAATTGAATTCTTTAAATTTGGAGTTGCAGGGGAAAGACACAAACATAGCTGAAATGATAAGCTCTGTAAAGTCATTTACAGCTAAATTGGATTTGTTGATATCACATCTGCAGATCGATTCTCTCGTGCATTTCCCGCGTATGAAGAAAATGCTAGTTAACAATTAACTAAACGGGTCATTATTAATTAAGCATTTTCAAGTGTTAAAAAACAGTTCTTTATCAATACTTTTACTTGCCAAAAAAATGTAATGGAAATGACCGAATGTATTGCAGATTTTGTTCAAGGTAAGACAGAAGAACTAGAATTAGAAATGTTGGACCGTAAGAATGATATTTTGCTAAAATCCATAATATTAGGTGACTTTTGGAATACAGTGGACATAGAAAAAGTTCCCATTTTTGAAAAACAATGGCATATAAAATTGAACCATTTTTCGGTTCGACATGTTTATGCGAATCATTGTTTTCAAATATGAACTTAATAAAATCAAGATATAGATCTCGACTCACCGATTATCATCTTTATGATTGTTTGCTAACAGGATTATCCTCTTACTCTCCTAATTATGAGCCACTGGCCAAGGATATGCAATGCCAAAAGATTACAATGACATATGGATATTATAGTTTTTAATAAAATGTTTTCTTTGTATTTGTGTTTTTTGTTTACTTTGTTTACGTTTTGTAAATACATTTCTCTCTGTGTTTGTAATTTGAATAATAATTTAATTATTTTCAAACATGTTTGTTTATTATTTAATTAATTTATTAATAAATTATGAATATAAAAAAATTAATTATGGGAAAATGAGAAGTTATGAAAGGAGTTTGTCGATTAAAAATAGGTGGTGCCCGCCACGCTACCGATATTTTAGAATGTGCTCTAGAGTGCAAAAAGTTTGGGAATCCCTGACTTAGTAGACATTATCAGTTTTATCTTAGTTAACTAATCTAGAAAATTTTCAGGTGTTCCTTGTTTCCCTTATATACACAACTATCAAGTGTTCCTTATTTTCCCTTTCTTAGATCACTATCAAGTGTTCCTTATTTCCCTTACTTAGACCACTATCAAGTGTTCCTTAGTTCCCTTACTTAGACCACTATCAAGTGTTCCTTGGTTCTCTTCTTAGATAATTATCATGTGTTTCAGCCACAAATAAATAAATACACCTTGACTCACGTTTAATTTCCATTACCCAGTAAGTTTACGTCCTATTTATCTACTTCAACCTGGAATATAAGCTTTTTTGTCGTTACCCAGTAAGTTCATGTCCTATTCATCTATTTCAACCTGAACAACTAATATGGCGTATTTGCCAACATGAAAGAACAAACTCCATGATACGGTGAATTCATACTATTACAAAATTGAGTGCCAACAAATTGAGAAAATGACGATTTAAAAATTATACGACATATACATTTCCTTTTGTGTAGCTAATATTATTTATTAAATATTTATAAAAGACATTTTTAATGCGTTAATACAGATAAGGACTCTATCGCATGCATTCATTGCTGCCAGCGCTAGGTTTTTCAACCTAGATCTAGATTTTTTTCGACCTTGGCCAGGTTTCTAGTTTTTTTTATTCCAAAAATAGCCATAATCTAGTGTTGTTTTTTTTTAAAGTACATAAATGATGTTCAAGTACAAAAATTAATAAATATGTGCAATTAATATCGTAAATAAATTTGATTTTTCAAAAATAAAATTAAGCATATAGGTGACAACAGTTTTTTTCAGCCACTCTGTCATGTTACATTATGAAATCTATACCTCTATCATGCTACCCCACTGAATTGGAAAGATGGCGCTGCTGCGGTGTCATCTGTCTAAAGAAATCTGGTAGAAGTTAAAACAGTTTGAATGAACCAAAATATTTAATTTTATTAGACCTCATGACAAACTTAACAGCTCAACCATTTTCTTGTGTCTGTGTTGAGAGAATATTCTTTGAAGTATTCATGGTATCAATCAAAGATAATCTAATACAACCCTCAGATAGACATAGTTATAAAAACACTTTTCCTATTGTGTATGCAACAAACAAACATACAAATTCTCGTTCTTTCAGTCCAGGATTCAGATGTGGAATGGGTTACCTGATCAAACGAGGAAAATCAAAACTCTAGGAACATTAAAAACTTTATCAACATTTAAAACTCAAATAAAAATTCAAGACTAGACAAAAACAAGGATGCAATAAGGACTCAATAATATTCTGTATAAGCGGAGCATCTGTAATAGATAAAATAAGAAAAATGCCAAGGATGCTGATGAGATTGCCAATATAATTTATAAGGAAAACGACATAAGTGATGTATAAATGAAGATGTAAGTATATTTTACAAATAGTTACATACAACATACTAATTAATACATTATCGGCCGTCCATAAATAACGACACGCATCTAAAAGGTCGGGGGATTTTGATCACACTTTAGAGAGATGTGTGACAAAATGGAGGGAGGTGTTTAAGAACTGTGACGTCACATAAAAATGCACAACTTTAAACAAAAGCTCTACTAAAATATTTGGATGCATACAATAAATTTATTTAATGACGTTTTAAATGATTCCGCGCGATTTACGATATTAGAGTGCAGTCTTACACTAAATACATACTTATATAACAAAACAATGTTTTGAATCATGCCATTTTTTAAGTAGTAAAGACGGCTTTTTTTGGAGGGGGTGGGGGGAAGGAAGCTTTGTGACGTCATATTTTAGCTTGTCTAGTTTTTTTTCTTTGGGATCTAGTTGTTGTTTTTTTTGACATGTTGGCTAGGTTTTCCCCAAAATTGTAACTGGCAACACTGCATGCATTACGTCAATAGCTCCTCTAGATATATAGTGGCACTCTCGTGGTGTCTGCTTGAGACTGGCAACACTGCATGCATTACGTTAATATCTCCTCTAGATATAGAGTGGCACTCTCGTGGTGTCTGCTTGAGACTGGCAACACTGCATGCATTACGTTAATAGCTCCTCTAGATATAGAGTGGCACTCTCGTGGTGTCTGCTTGAGACTGGCAACACTGCATGCATTACGTTAATATCTCCTCTAGATATAGAGTGGCACTCTCGTGATGTCTGCTTGAGGCCTTGCTTGCCAAAAAATTTTTGGATCGATTTTTAACTCACTTCCTCGTAAGCTAGAGAGCTGAATTTTTGCTGGCAGACTCGTGCTGTTGATAAAAATGATGTATCAATTTTTTCAGATCGATCGAATGTACTGTAATTAAATTAAATAATATTTAGATTATCTCTATGTATCTGTATGTAGCATGTTAATTTTTGTGCTCGTGTGTTGCGGTGCATATTATATTCAACACTCCTGTCGCGATGTGCGTTGCGTATTACATTGACGATACTTTTTAAAAATATGTTCGTGATCAGTGCGCATTATATTAAAAAATGTGTACGAGACATAACTAAAATTTTGGATTTTTGGATAGTCTTGCGCTGCGAATTATAATGAACATTCTTTTAGTTATGTCTCGTATAGAAAGGATTTAAAACCTTGTTTTTAGGGGTTTTTTTTATTACTTCGTTCACTTTTCACACATTAATATAAGCTCTAATAATGACGTCACGCCACAATATTTTATGGCGATAAACACGCTCTGTTAATCTCGAAACCAATATTTTCATTTTTGTTTAAATCAGGAGTTACATCGCAGAGCGTCACGGATGAGACAGACGGACGGGACATACATGCAAATTATGTATATTGATGATTGATATTTTGTTATGTTTGAGTTATATTTTTTTTGGTTGAAATTGTCTATTAGTGTCCCCATATTGTTCCTATATATATTGTTGTGTTAAGTTGTTATTGTTGCAATTGTCTATAAATGTCCCAATATTATTCCTATATATATTGTTGTCAGGATGGTCTATGTGTTTATTATTGTGCTCCTACCAAACCTTGTTTATGCTGTGTATTTGTTTATGTTCCTAATTTGTAAATTGATTTTTCAATATTATTCCATATTTCAGTGTTTGTCTGTTTCAGAATCTTAGAATTTATGTGATGATTTTATTCCAATAATCACCTTCCTAATTTTGCCAAAGTTGAAATCTAGTCTATCCTGAAACATAAATATCCTCATAGTTTCACATTTTATTACATTAATTTTTGACCTACACATTTTTTCCTAAATTCTGAAAAACTGAAATTATTTTGTTAATTGACCTATCATTTGTGGAGAAAACAACACATGTCGTCTGTATATGCAATCACTTTAATATCTCTGGCTTGAAGGATCCTTAGTCATGTAATGTTTCTCTCTCTCATTTCTACAGAAGTTGTTCAAAGGCTAGAATATACAGATAATGGGATAATGCACACCATTGTCTTACTGATCTTTTAACTGCAATGTCTTTTGAAAATGTTTTATTTATCATCAGATTGCTAACAGATGTTCTGTATTATTTATTATCATATTTCTAAAAGATGTTCTGTATTATTTATCATCAGATTGCTAACAGATGTTCTGTATTATTTATCATCAGATTGCTAACAGATGTTCTGTATTATTTATTATCAGATTTCTAACAGATGTTCTGTATTATTTATCATCAGATTGCTAACAGATGTTCTGTATTATTTATTATCATATTGCTAACAGATGATCTTTATTATTTATTATCAGATTGCTAACAGGTGTTCTGAATTTTAACCTAATCATATATATGTAATCCGTTTTTGTGATGTGTTTTGATATAAGCTTCTTCAAAAATTGGCTGTACTATTTAGCCTTATTGTGAAAAAACGCTTTTGTTAGTCCTTCTAGTCAAGGTTTTTTAATGATATTGTGAAGTGTCATTGGAATATTTTGCAATGTAAAAGTTGTTCCAATTCAGTAGCTAATATTTTTGTGCATTTTTAAAATGTATATTACCTATATGGTGAAAGGTGTGTTTTTCATCTCTTTCTACCTCTCTGTAAGGTTATGACCAACTATTTCAAGCATTTGTTCGCATAAAAGTATTTTGTTGGACGAATTCCCAATTATGGGAACAAAATAAAGTGGATGACACTACAGGTAATCTTGCCCAGTACATTAAGCGCACGAACGTTGGTTCACTCGTCAAATAAATAATTATGATTGTCTTTGTATCATTGTTTTCAACTCTGTTAAGAAATGCTATTTCAATAGCAATATTAATACTAAAAATTCATAATTAAATAAATTTATATTTGCAAAACTATTGTCTGAAATTTTAAAGGAAAAATTGCTTGACTAAAATAATGTACTATTTACTGAAACATGATTATAAAGAATAAATACTCTAAAACATTCCATTATTTCCCTTGATACAGAGCAAAGTATTCATTGGTGTTTTTTTATCATAGACGTCATGATACTGAGATTTAGAGAAGTAACGCGCCAATACTTAAATTATAATTATACATACATTATTATTTAAATCACATACATATTATTTAAATATACGTAAGTTGTAAGTAAAGATTTAAATGAACTTAAAATAGTAATAACATTTAAAAATTAATGAAAATGGCAGCCTTTTTTGTGTGTTGTTATCGCTAATTCTAAAAAACGTTAAATGACGTCATTAACTCTGTCGAACTCTATTGATTTGTTTATTAATAAATGTAATATTACGCGGTATTTCTATCTTAGTTATCTTTGTCTATTCACCATCCTACCAGCTACTCATGGCTAAAGTCGGGTATTTGTCATTCCGTAAAATAGGCAATAACCAAATATGTGATTTTTTTTTAGAACCATAACATTCTCTTAAATTATATATCATTTCTATTAATCAAAACTCTGAAACTCGTAACGCCATTTAAATCAATTTAATCCAATATCATTATCTGGCAATAAATAAATGACATTCACTTTTGGTTCGAGATCTACGATCTTAGGACCCGGATCAATGTATCACTTGCAAGCCTCATCATACAGGCATCGGTATAAAGATACGCTCTTAGGACCCGGATCAATTTATTACTTGCAAGCCTCATCAAGCAGACATCGGTATAAAGATACGCTCTTAGGACCCGGATCAATTTATCACTTGCAAGCCTGATCATGCAGGCATCGGTATAAAGATACGCTCTTAGGATCCGGCTCAATTTATCACTTGCAAGCCTGACCATGCAGGCATCGGTATAAAGATAGTTTTCCACAAGCATTTGATGATTCTCTATCATTATCCCAGATAAGCGCGGGGCTTTCTATCCGATCATCACCTCTGAGCTGCCACATAATTGACAGCCATTACTCCTTCTTGTGTCAGAGTTATACAGGTAGCTCCGTGTGGGACAGTGTTCAGTCCTCATCTGGGTGATAGCAGCCAGTGAGCGAGTCCACTGGTGCTCTATGATACGGAATGGTGCAGCTGCCGGTGAGGCTAATAGTCAACTGGCTGCCAAGACCAAACGTCAAGCCATGAAGGACCGTGTACAAAACCCTCCTGAAGGGATCCCATCCATCTCTTGTCCGACATGCGGGTGCGAATTTCGTGCAAGAATATGGCTAATAAGCCACCAGAGGACACAAGTGGAGGCCCAAATATAATGGACTAATATAATGAGAGTGGTCATCGTCGACTACGACGGAGGAATTACAACAAAAAAAAACATAAAACTTCAAAAAAATCTTTCTAGCATAAACTCAGTGAAAATTTAAGTATTAAAACTTAATCGTAGACAAAGTTACAATGTCGTGTATCATAGACTTTTAATTTACAATTTTAAAAAAATATATATATTTTAAACTTTTTGATTATCTCCTTATAAGAAATATGTCTTTACTATTGCTTAGTTATTTCGATTAAAGCATCGGTACAAAACTGCCTGCAAAATTTCAGCTCGCTAGCTTACGAGGAAGTGGGTTAAAAAATGATCCAAAGTTTTAAGTTTTGGCGACAAGGGTGCAAGGGTGCAAGCAAGCAACCAGACACCACGAGTTAATATAAAGGATTAAAAATAAATTTAAAAAATTTAAAAAAGCCAAGTTTTTCACTATAAATCCTTTATGTACGAGACGTAACTAAAAGAATGTTCATTATAATACGCAGCGCCAGACCATCCAGAAATACAAAATTGCAGTTGTGTCGTAAAACATGTATAATATAATGCGCACCAATCAGGAATATGTTTATAAAAAGAATTGTCAATAAAATACGCACCTTATTGCGCTACAGAAAGGTTGTTCAATATAATACGCACCGCGACGCTCTATCTCAAAAAATAGCATGATACATAGGAATAAATAAAATAATATAAAAAATCAATAATTTAATTACCGTCCATGCGATGGATCTGAAATTTTGATACATTGTTTTTATTATCGGTATAAAACTGCCTGCAAAATTTCAGCTCGCTAGCTTACGAGCAAGTGGGTTAAAAATCGATCAAAAGTTTTGGCGTCAAGGGCGGGTGGGCGGGCGGCCGCAGACACCACGAGTTAATATAAAGGATTTAAAAATGTAATTAGCTTAAATATTTTTTTGCTTAAGTGTAATTTCTTTAACCAATAAGCTTTTATTCTAGGGCTGACATGCTAGGGACATGTGTATTATCTGATACGGTTTACTGGGGTATGCCAAAATGCGGGTAGTGGAATTCTTATCTGCTACTACATTGTATCCCTATGATAGGGGTCGAGCGCAGTTGATACCGTACCGTATCGGTGCAGTACAGCATACACACAAGCAGATGATTAACGGGTTTTTAAACATACATTCTACAATATTCAAATGTGTTTAATAGTTTACACTCTCACTACTATCTAAGACATTTCTAAACATTTATTTTTAAAACAAATAATTGCTAACATCATTTAAAGTGAAACTGTATGTAATAAAACTTTGGCTCAGACAAAGTATAATATCGTGTATCTTAGACTTTTAACTTTGTTTTTATATTTTTTCTGCTGAATTATTTCCCTTATAAGAAATATTACTATAATATTGTTAAACGAGCAATAAAGTCCGTTCAAGAACTTTCCGCCACCGTTTCGGTGGCATGTTGTCTAGGAGTAACAGTAGTGATTAGCAGGAGTGACACACTTCAAGATGGAAACACAGAACTGAATGATGACCCCAAAAAAAACACCAAAAATAACTCGTTTTGAACGTCCGCGTAAATTTGTTCAACATGTAAAATATTTTATAACAACAATACTGTACGAGACTCTAACCACAAGACCGTAAGTGACTCTAACCACAATACTGTAAGTGACTCTAACCACAATACTGTAAGTGACTCTAACCACTATACAGTAAGTGACTCTAACCACAATATTGTAAGTGACTCTAACCACAATACTGTAAGTGACTCTAACCACAATACTGTAAGTGACTCTAACCACTATACTGTAAGTGACTCTAACCACAATACTGTAAGTGACTCTAACAACATTACTGTAAGTGACTCTAACCACAATACTGTAAGTGACTCTAACCAAAATACTATAAGTGACTCTAACCACAATACTGCAAGTGACTCTAGCAACAATACTGTAAGTGACTCTAACAACAATACTATAAGTGACTCTAACCACAATACTGTAAGTGACTCTAACCACAATACTGTAAGTGACTCTAACCAAAATACTATAAGTGACTCTAACCACAATACTGCAAGTGACTCTAGCAACAATACTGTAAGTGACTCTAACAACAATACTATAAGTGACTCTAACCACAATACTGTAAGTGACTCTAACCACAATACTGTAAGTGACTCTAACCACATTACTGTAAGTGACTCTAACCACTATACAGTAAGTGACTCTAACCACAATACTGTAAGTGACTCTAACCACAATATTGTAAGTGACTCTAACCACAATACTGTAAGTTACTCTAACCACAATACTGTAAGACTTAGATGAATTGATAAAATGGGAAACTAACTGGAGTATGTCTTTCCACCCAGAAAAGTGTCAACTGTTAAGAGTAACAAAGAAAAATAAACAAATAAATTCAAAATATTACATTCATGGAAAAGAACTGACCCAAACTAAAGATGCAAAATACTTAGGAGTCTTAATAAATGAGAAACTATCATGGAATCCCCATGTCAATGAAGTTATTACAAAATCAAACAAAACCTTAGGCTTTATAAAAAGGAACTTTAACAAATGTAATAGAGATATAAAACTAAAATGCTACCTCACTTTGGTGAGACCTGCACTAGAATATGCATCTTCTGTATGGGACCCATCCACCAAAGAAAACATTGATAAACTAGAACAAATTCAAAAAAGAGCTGCCAGATTCATTACTGGAGAATATTCGAAACTGACAAGAGTAACACCATTAGTTAAATCATTAAACCTTGAAACACTAGAGGATAGAAGAACCAAGAGCAAAGTAGTAATCATACATAAAGCAATTAATTCTAATTTAGAAATACAACACAAAGATAACTTAATACAACCCTCAGATAGACATAAGGATAAAAACACCTTTCTTATTCCGTATGCAAGAACAAACACATACAAGTTTTCCTTCTTCCCGTCAGGAATTCGGGCGTGGAATGGGTTGCCTGAAGAATCCAGGAAAACCAACACTTTATCAACATTTAAATCTCTAATAAAAATGCAGGACTAAACACAAACCATAGATAAGCGTAGGACGCAATAATCTTCTGTATAGAAGGAGCGTCTGTAAACAGATAAGATAAGACTCTAACCACTATACTGTAAGTGACTTTAACCACAATACTGTAAGTGACTCTAACCACAATACTGTAAGTGACTCTAACAACAATACTGTAAGTGACTCTAACCACAATACTATAAGTGACTCTAACCACAATACTGCAAGTGACTCTAGCAACAATACTGTAAGTGACTCTAACAACAATACTATAAGTGACTCTAACCACAATACTGTAAGTGACTCTAAAAGCAATACTGTAAGTGACTCTAACCACAATACTATAAGTGACTCTAACCACAATACTGTAAGTGACTCTAACCACAATACTGTAAGTGACTCTAACCACAATACTGTAAGTGACTCTAACCACTATACAGTAAGTGACTCTAACCACATTACTGTAAGTGACTCTAACCACAATATTGTAAGTGACTCTAACCACAATACTGTAAGTTACTCTAACCACAATACTGTAAGTGACTCTAACCACAAAACTGTAAGTGACTCTAATCACAATACTGTAAATAAGCTGATGATTAAGGTTTCGGTGAAAAGTTTTAATAGTTTAAATGATGCTTCATATTGTAAAATACCAGTTCCATAGCGTTTGTGTTTGAAATCATCAAAAGAGGTAGTTCATCTCTCCAGAACAAAGACGGACTTCTCAAAATTGCCACAAAACTAGATCGAATACAAAAGGAGATTTTGGCCAACTATCAAACATGCTGTTTTACAAGGTGACGTCCAATCGCCAGAAACTGTTGCGATCATCAAAGATTTACTCACTTGTCAGTGAGAAATTATATTATTTTTGTCTCCAGAATCTTTGCCGTTAATACTACAGACAAGTAATCCAAATTTTTGACTGGGTTTCAGATGTGGTTGAAACTGAGCACGAAGGTTCATAATTATAGTAATGTAAAGAATTTAAATTTGATAATGTAATGGTCAGTTTACACCTACGTATCCGTGGCTCAACATTCATGGCCCCTCATATTCGTTGGTTAGGTGCTGAAACTTATCACAGACTTTTATTATCATTCATTATTGGTGAGTGAACAAATATTGTTTGTTTTTTTATAAAATATCATTATTATTATTGTTATAAAGTTTATATTTTTAAATTCCTGCAGTTTAAGTATAATATGTGCATACGTTTCTACAGTGCATATATTTTGTAACCGTGCATTATTTTTAAAAAAAAATTATTATTATTCTTTTATTGCAAATGCACATTATTACTAAATTGTACTGTATTGTAATGTATTATTATTACCTGAACTGTGCGTACTGTATATATCAGTTAAGTTTTCCTTTAAATGTGATCCATTTTTTGTCAATTCTAATACTTATGTTGTACGCATAGAAAACGACTTAAAGGTACAGTATTACAGTATGAGTAGCTATTCTATAGGGTGTTACTGTCCTTTTGTAATTATGTTCCTTTTTTATTAAGATATAAGATACGACCCGCGGCGTAGCATACGCCGCAGGCTTGCTCATCATAGATAGTGCAAAGAGCTGGGGGGGGGGTTACGGAACGGACATAAAAAGCAGGACGAAGTAATGAAATAAAAGCTAGTAGACGCGGAGATATGTGCACAGCAGTTGTTTTTACCTGCCCCCTCTACCCTTTACTACAATCCCTTGCAAACCATTAATTAAATGTGATTTGCTGACCCTAGTGAGGGTAGTGATGTTCGCAAAAAAAAAGGGGAGAAATGTTCCCAGGATTTTACGCTTGCAAGGTGGACGTTGTAATCACTACACTACGAATCATATTTATTCTCTGAAGGAACAACGGAAGTGAACTCAAGAAGCATTATTGCCACCCCCCCCCCTTTTATTTTTCTTTTCATCCCACCACGCTTGCCAACTGTGATCTGTCGACCCCAGCGACCGTCAGAGGGTCATTCGTCATGCTCGTTTGGACATGGTCGTTTGGACATGGTCGTTTAGGTGAAATATATATATATAGATTGTTGCAGTACAAAATTAAAATGTGATTACATTGCTATTACTACATTAGTTAAATACACGACTGAACTCAATATTACCCCATTTTTACTGTATTAACGAGTACTTGTGTCTTTAGAAAGATTTTGAACCGTATATAATCTCCTTCACAGGCGTTTTAAAACTGCATTCAATATTCCAGTTTTCTCGTCATTTGCCCAGGGCGGGGAGTAAAGTACGTAACCCCGCGAATAACCGAGGGAACACTGTGATAGTAAATTTAGATGTACGTTTTTGAAATTTAAAAATTTTACTGTTATATAACATTAGTACTTAAAATTTAATGTAAAAGTTTTACTACGTATTCTGAATGTTCCCGTAATTCGGCACTGGCAGACTCGGAGGTCTATGGATTTAAATTAAAGGAGTCCATAATATTCATTTAAATTGTATCCCAAGTGTTGGGATAAAATAGCATAAATTAAAGATAGCGTTTTCATGTGTCTGTTGAATAATACATTTATTCCACACAGTTTTAAATGGCATTTAGTTCTAGTGCACAATTTTCTTAATTTAAACTGGTGGCCAAATTAGAAAAAATGTTTTAAATTAGAGTGTTTAGCTGATCTTTGAACTTTGATGTGATTCCACCACATAACGTCGGCACCCCTCCGTCTGATGAGACGATGCATACAATTCCAAAAAAACAAATACTTGACCATTCAGTCACACCTAGTTCGTCTTTCTTATAATACATGAAATCATCCTCCTCCTATATAATAAAAGGCTAAATTCTGTCCCGTCATCTATAGCGATTGGTCTCTCAAACACAAATGACTCCTAAAGCCAATCATTTCAAGTTTACGCGGACGTTCAAATCGAGTTATTTTTGGTGCAGTATTTCTTCCAAGACTTTATTTTGAGTTATGCGCGTTGGGATTTATAGTCGAAAGTTCTGTTTTTACGAGTTATTTATTTTAACAATAATGATTAGTTTTTTGACGTGATGCACATGTATGCTGGTCGAGACGGCTGTTGAAGGGGAGTTACAACATGCCACCGAACGGTGGCGGAACGTCCTTGGACGGGCTTGGTTGCTCGTAGCATAATATTAGCGCTCTCTCTTCTTTGAAAACATATCCTAATTATTAACGTAGTTGCACTTTGAAATGTCATAATTTAAAAATATTTCTGTCCTTGATTTTGCTTGTATACATATTTCTTTATTTTACTTAACAAAGTTCTAAAACTAAGAATACGACTAAAAATTTGTCAATCGAAAAGAAAATTATAGATTGAGACTTTGTTTGCTCAAGGTTTATTAATTTTACTAAATAACTGTTATTTAAAGACATGGCGTCTTAGGGACATGGTGATAATCGAAATAGGGTTACTAAGTTATATCTTAAACGCTGGTAGTGTAATTCTAATTATTCATTACATTGTATTCCTATTTTAATGATCAAATTCCAGTAGCGTTCCACTTAGAAAGGCAACCAACGTACATTTCATGATATAATACTATTAAACTAAAAGCGTTTCAAGCATATATTCTATAACAAGTATAATAATTTGATAGTTTACATCTTCAAAACTAAATAAGATATTTTCTGTACATTAACTTAAAATATAGTAATGGCTAACATAAGTTAAAGTGAAAATGTAAGTGCGAAAACTTAAGAATAGACAATGTTATAATGTCGTCAATCACAGACTTTTAATTTTATTTTGTTAAACATATCTTAACTATTTAATTAGTTCCAATAACAAAAAGTGTCTTTAATATGCTTAAATTATTTATATTAAAGTTTCATATAAAAAATTTAAAATTTTAAAAATTACGTAATGTTACGAGTAACCCTCAATATTCTTTTACATTGTATCCCTAGCATATGGATCGAGAGGAAGTTGCGCACCCCTTCAGGAAACAATAAATGAAGCAATCAATGATATACTGCTACACACGACTAAAAAAAAACCTAGCCTACAGGTAAAAAAAAACGTAGATCTGACAAAAATAATCTAGACACGCTAAAAATAACAAATATGACGTCACCTTCTCCCCCCCCCCAAAAAAAAAGAGCCGCATTTCCTACTTAAAAATTGGCATGTTTCAAAACAATTTTTTTAAATTTAAGTTTTAGTATGTATATATTTATTTAGTGTAAGACTTCATTCTAAAATCGTAACTCACGCGGAGCCATTTAAAACGTCATTAAATAAATTAATTGTATGCAACCAGATATTTAAGTGGAGCTTTCGTTTAAAGTTGTTCATTTTTATGTGACGTCACATTTCTTAAACACCTCCCTCCCTCTTTTCACACATCTCACAAAGTGTGACCCCCTAACCCAGCCCCCACCTTCCACACCCTTTTAGATGAGTGTCGTCAATTATGGACTGTCGCTAATGTATTAATTTGTATGTAGTACGTAACTATTTGTAAAATATACTTACATCTGCATTTATTCATCACTTATGTCGTCTTCCTTACAAATCTTATTGGCAATCTTATCAGCATTCTTGGCATTATTCGTATGTGATCTATTTCATACGCTCATTTTATTTAGAATATTATTGAGTCCTAATTTTATCCCTGTTTGTGTCTTGTCTTGCATTTTTATTTGAGATTTAAATGTTGATAGAGTTTTGGTCTTCCTCGTTTGATCATGTAACCTATTCCAATTCCGAATCCCGGAAGGAAAAATCGAGAATTTTTTGTTTGTTGTTGCATACGGAATAGGAAAAGTTTTTTTATAACTGTCTATCTGAGGGTTGTATTAGATTTTATTTGGTTTATACCATGAATACTTGAAAGACTATTCTCTCAACGCAGACAGAAGAAAATGATAGAGCTGTTAAGTTTGTGATGAGGTCTAATAAAATTGAATATTTTGGCCCATTCAAGCTGTTTTATCTTGTACCAGATTTCTTTAGACAGATGGCACTGCAGCAGCGCCATCTTTAGAATTTACTGGGATAGTATGATATAGCTATTGATATCATAATGTAAAATTACAGAGCGTCTGAAAAAACCCGTTGTTAATTGATGCTTAATTTTATTTTTTGAAAAATTGAATTTATTTACCATATTAATTGCACATATTTACTAAATTGTGTACTTAAACATCATTTATTTACTTTTTTTAAAAGAAAAACCTAGATTATGGCTATTTTTGAAATACAAAACCTAGAAACCTATACAAGGTCGAAAAAACCTAGATCTAGGCTAAAATATCCGTTATATACAGCACTACTCATGACTGTAAGCTATCTTGATATATATTTCATAATAAGCATAGATATTTAAAAGTTTACATACCTACAACAATGAAAAACATTTTCAATGCATTTACTTTTTAAAAATAATTGCTGACATCAGATTAATTGTAATTTATATTAATAAAACAACTTTGTCTTATACAAAGTTATTTTGTTGTGCATCATACGCTTTTAATTTATATTTGAATTTATTTTATTTTTTGTTGAGTTATCAGCCTTTCAAAGGAATGTTTCTGACGGTTAAAACTCGCGATCCATAAAAAAAATGTAAAAAAAAGGACGTGAAATAATACAAATTTTGGTGTCGAGATTAGCAGACCTTGTCTTAAACTGTAAAATATTTTATGACGTGACATCATTATTGTAGCTTATGTTAATTTAATTTTTGAAAAGGGAACAAAGTAAAAGGGAGCCGTGCGGTATTTTAAGGGACATTTTTATGTTGCTATTACACTATATGTGAGTGCGTAATGTGTGTATGCGAGTGTGTGTTGGGGGAGTGTGAGGTTGTGATTTTAGGTAAATATTTTTATGTCTGCATTTGTTTCGCCATTAAGAAGACAACAAGTATCTATGTTTTTACAACCTTCATGTTTGTTATGTGTGTATGTGTGTGTGTATAAGTATATCAGAAAGAACCGTTGTTTATATGAAGTCATTTTATAAAGTTGAAATCCCGTTTTGTATGTATGAGTGTGTGAGTGTGTTTGTGTGTGAGTGTTGTCAGGCCTGGATTAACCATTAGGCAAACAAGGCACGTGCCTAGGGCACCAAACGTTTGGGGGGCACCACAAGTCCTCAAGAAAAATGTGTATATTGTCCCGGTCTCCAGGACTGGCCTTATGCCACTGCTACCTATGCGGCCGCAGTGGACCCCGTGCTTTCATAGGCCCCGCCTATCTTATTTTTCACTAATTATCCTTATTAATTCCTTATCCTTTCCCAAACTGGGCCCCACGCAATCCGCTTCACATAGTAAGCCGCAAAGGATCCCGCAATTGCTAAGACCGGTATACCTGCGTAATCGACGTGACATTATCATTTCGCAAATATAATATTAAATCGCACATTATATAGCCTTGGTCTGGCAACCTGGATGCTTAAAATACCTCCCACCCATTTCTTAGCTATTTTCTTCGAGTTTTTGTGTGCGCGTTTTTTATTTTATGTTTCAATTAATTTTTTAAATACATTTTTTAGGATATGTTTTTTCTACGTGAGTTGATGATCATGAACAAAGCGCTACTCGTAGAGATTGCATTGCACGTCGAAAAGGCTCGGGTCTACTACAAAAAATAGAAGAGCAAATAAAGGATAAGAACTCGTACAGTTACTTGGAACATGTTTTGAGGTGAGCGTTAGCGGTTAATTGTGCTATACCCTTCCTATCTTACAGAGCTTCTGTCGGTCTACTCGCCAAGTCGTCAGCTACGCTCTTCTGCAGACACGCACATTCTCTGTGTTCCTAAGACACGAACTAAAACATTTGGTGAAAGGTCATTCTGTTTTTGTGCAGCCAAACAATGGAATTCTCTACCATTACACATCCGGAGTATTTCATCTACCAAGTCCTTCAAGACTGCACTTAAGACGCATCTTTTCAAAATATATTTTCAAAATTAAAGAAACAACATGTGAAGACCTCAAGGGAAGAAACGGCTATGTGACATTTTCGAAATTTTTTAGTTATCCCCTGTATCTGATAGAGGATCAAAATTAGAATATTCTAAATGAGGTTTTATGAAAAAAATGATGTATCTGACCCTATTAAAAATTCAAATCTATTTAGTTAATTTATAAGAAATCTGTATAATTTTGAACTTTAAAACTTGAATATCTCAAAACTACAAAAATGTGACATATCCGTTTCTTCCCTTGAGCTCTTCATGTCTTTTTAATGATCAACGAAGCTTATATATAATGTACTGTCATTTATGTGGTAATTATGATAAGAATGTTTATTTAATTAGTATATGTATGTTATTATTTCCATGTAAAGCGCTGAGCCCGGCTCCTTGCTTTGATACAGCGCAATAAAAATTATCAATTTATTATTATCAACATACATAATTTGCAACATCTGTCTGTCCGCGACGCTACTAATTTTAGAAAGTAGCGCACCAAATTACTGCACCAAAAATAATTCTTTTCGAACGATCCACATAAATTTGTGCAAAATGAAAATAAATTACTAAAAATAAAAATAAATAAATTAAATAAAAGTTCTGTATTACATTACTTATTATTCTGATGTGTATTTTTTTCAAAATAAATAGATTTCAGTTGAAATAAATTTATTTTGAAAACTTCCGTAATTTTTGACGGGTAATACATTAGTTATTATTATAAAGTACATTCAATACATCTATACTCCCTACAGACCGCTTGCGTAGAGAAAAATTAATGACGTAATTTATGATCGATTAACTATTTTATAAACAAAAGTGCTGTCATTTTGTATTTATATTTTCACACTATATTTTTTCTCTATGTTAATCTACATTTCTCTGTAAATTATTATGTATTATGTTATCCATAGGATAACGTGCCAATTATTATTTTCGGCATTTTTTCTGGTTTGCTTATCTATAAATAATTTATCGGGACATCTATGGTAAATAAAAAAATTTCCAATAAGATTAGTTTGTCAAGGGATATAATTTTTAAAAAAAAATTTAATCGAGTTTATCATTAACTTCAATAAACAATATAATAATATGGTACATTATTTGTTGTAATACTAAATGTTTGATAATATGTAAAGAAACAGAAACATAAAAAACCTCAATTTTTATATATTTTAATTAAATATCTTCATATTTAAAATAGCTGTAAACTTTATTAATAGGATATTTTTTAAAATTTAATTCTCGTGGGAATTGTTCTGCACCCGACATGTGTATTACTTATATCTACATCACTATAAAGTGTCATTACACTTTCTTCGCTCATCATAATACTTAGTGGATTTTAGATAGTAAAATGAGGAACACAAACAGTATTAATAATCCTCCTTCCTAGACATGTAGTTTATAAATTTAACCAAAAGTTAATCTAATATATAAAGATGAAAGTTTGTGTGTTTGTTTGTTACCAATGGAAATCCACACCGTTGGACCCAGGATGCTGAAATTTTGCATGGGGCTCTCATTCGACCCTAGACAGGTCGTAGGCTATGTTTCAACCCCAGGTGACCACCCCTAGGGTAAGGGGGCCCATAATCAGAAAATGTAGAGCCAAATAAAGACAAAATAAATTCTCATTTCGATATTGAACAGCTTCATGCGGGCATTCAAAACGAGTTCATTTTGGTGCGTTATTTTTTACAATACTTTATTTTTAGCTGTGCGCTTTCAAAAATCTTTTATTGTCAAATTACGGTGCGCACCTTTTCGTGTACGCATCTAAAAGTGAGCAGTGTAATTTTATTATAATAACATTCATATTTGTTTTGGCCTTGCGGTACAAAACAGTCGCCTTTTATACAAATACTTTCTTGATATTATAGATCTGTTAACACTATTTCATTACATTTGTCACACGATGTATGGTATTTATTTTTAAATTAAGAGTTTTATTATGTTGTTTCTAATGACTCAAATTTTAATTTAAACAAATAAAAGAAATTGCCCAAGTCAAAAAAGCTTAATCGTAATTTAGAGGAACTATACGTTTGTTTTTCTTAAAATTTGTTGCGTGTTCTATATTAATTTTTCTTGCTTATTTTACTGGCTCAATCCCTTAAATTTAATTATTAAAGTTAATCATCAATGAATATTACATGCATATAAAAGCCTACGACCAATGCTGTGTTTTTTTTATTACATACGCTCTATAAATTTACAATTTAAACCTTTCTACCGGACTTATAAACATAAGCATATTAAACTCAATACAAGTGAACCTATAAGCAATTAATTAAGTTGGGCGGCGAATTGAATATGCCATGGTCATTACGCTGTTGCGGAATAACAAAAGCCATTTTAAAAATAGATGTTTAGTCAAACATAGCATCTTTTTTTCCTATTTCGTAAATAATTTATTTATTTTGCAGAAACTAAATCTGGTGTTTGAAATATAATTTACAAACTATGATGTCCCATCGGGAAACATGGTCCAAAACATACTTGAATTCCTTTTTAAAATTATACCTATTACATAAAAGCCGTAAATTTAAATCGTATAACATAGAGACAAATATAAAAAAGCATTATATATCATTTCCATATTAAAACACTAATAAATAAAGACTATCAAAAAGTATACAATTTATTTTTGGAGCAGTACTGCATTATAAGACTTCATTTTAAGCGCCCGCTTTTAAATTAACTTTAATTGACTAAAAATTGACTATAATTTGTTCACTTTTGTCCCTTTCTACAAAACGGTCCATTTAGCGATGGATTCCAAAATCTTATATGTTGCTGTTTCACCAAGGGAATTCGATTCTTTTTTGATTCCCGTTTTCAGATAAGACATTATATTTTGTAAAAAAAAATCCTGTTTTTGTTTCTGGAAATTAGATAAAGGGCGATTTTTACTCATTACTTTTAGTTCAGAGTTGAGTCGTGCTTAAATTGTTTTTAGTATGATTCGTAAATTTTACAGACTTTTAGTCAAATGGGAAGTTGGACCATTAGTGAGAGGGGGCTTAGGCTTTTATTAGTATAGAAAAGGGGAGGGCACTAAATGAAGTTAATCAAGAGAAATACAAAAAAATAAGAAGAAAGTAAATCGTTGCATACACTTACATACTTAACAAATAACTATTTGAATATTTTCAACATAAAAAACTTGCTCATTACTATAAACTTACTTATTAAAGTTAAGAATCAATGATCTTGACATGCATATAAAGGCCTAGGACCTATGTTGTCATTTCATGTTTACATAATTTTATGTTTACATAAGCTAAACAAATTAACTATTTAAACTTTAGCTAACGAACTTATTAAGAAAGTCATTAAACTTAACACAAGTGAACCTAAAGATCACTAATTCCGTGTAGTTAGAAGCATAAAACTCTGGGTGGTTGTTAAGTACACTTCCGTGGTGGTAACGAGCAAAAAAAATATTTAAATATCAATTTTCATATAGCCCATATAATGAAAAAAACGTCTTTGTGCCCCCGGCCCCCATGACTGAATTGCAACTTTTTTACGCAAATGATCGTCGTGAGAGGCTACTCAACAACTTCCCAAAGTTTCATGCTTCTACCTACACGCGAAGTTGGAGAATTCAATTAGTGATGAGTCAGTTTTTTATATAAGAAAAAAACTACATAGCCTATGACCTGTCCCGGGTCAAATGAGGGTCCCATGCAAAATTTCAGCACCTAGGTCCAACGGTGTGGCATTCTATGAGTAACAAAACAAACAAAAGAAACAAACAAACAAACTTTCATCTTTATATATTAGATGGGGTTTTCCCGCTTTGGGAATGTCAATGTTTGACTGTTGCACAGTGCGCACTATTTTGACACATGCTTGGTGTGACGTAGTTTGGTGTGGGATGACGTCAATAGAGAGATATGCTAGAGGGACGATTTTGTAGCGGAGAGCACGCACAGTGTTGTTATTATTTTGCCTTGAAGGATTTCTTTGTTCAATTAAAATATTGATTCTTCTGATGGTGTTTTTACTTATTGAGTTGAAGCCTTGTGAGTCATAAAAATCATTAGAACTTGACATTCTTAAGAAGAACAAATGAAATTAATCTCTTTAGAATGTGTTTTTTAAGATTTTACAATAACTAACCCTACCTAACCAAACTTGAAGTAGTAAACAAGTTTATATATTAGCTTATCTAATACCTTTCAGCCATTTAGTGGTGCTAATAGAATAAATTAAATTCATCTGTTCATTGATGTTAAGAAGGATGAATTAAATACATATATTTATTGATCTTGTGAAGGTTAAATTAAATAAATCTCTTCTGAATATTTTTTTTTGGATCTTATAATCAATACAAAATATCACTAAACAAATTATATATCCAAAACTTAAATTAACACTTCACCTGTTTTACAAATGTCTAAACACAATTGATGTGTCCGAATTAAACAAATAGTCATGGGGTAGCAAAATTTAAACTAATTTAATAATTTACTTATAAGTTACTTATTTATCTAAGTTACTTATAAGTTTATTGATGCTAAAAGGGGGGGGGGAACCTTCAGTATGGTATTTAAGAAGAAAGTTTTAACAAAGGGAAATACTTAAAAGCAGTTGTACACTAAAACAATATATAAGCTATTATGTTCCAATCTTTCTTCAGAGAAATCATGCCCCCAAAAAGAAAAACTCAATTAGGTCGTGTTTCTAAAACGGCAAAGAAGCAAGCCTTACATAGAGAAAATGAAACGAATGAACAAACACAGGCAAGACTTGCTGTTGAGAGAGAAAGAGTTTCAATCAGAAGAGCTAATGAAACCAGTGAACAAACACAGGCAAGACTTGATGATGAGAGAGAAAGAGGTTCCATAAGAAGAGCTAATGAAACCAGTGAACAAACACAGACAAGACTTGATGATAAGAGAGAAAGAGTTTCAATCAGAAGAGCTAATGAAACCAGTGAACAAACACAGGCAAGACTTGACGATGAGAGAGAAAGAGTTTCAATCAGAAGAGCTAATGAAACCAGTGAACAAACACAGGCAAGACTTGATGATGAGAGAGAAAGAGTTTCAATCAGAAGAGCTAATGAAACCAGTGAACAAACACAGGCAAGACTTGATGATGAGAGAGAAAGAGTTTCAATCAGAAGAGCTAATGAAACCAATAAACAAGCACAGGCAAGACTTGATGAAAAAAGAGTCAGATCTTCAATGAGAAGAGCAAATGAAACAAAAAAACAAACCCAAATAAGACTTGCAGACCAGAGAAATGGAAATTTAAACAGAAGAAGAAATGAAATGCAGCAAGACCTAAAAGGTGCTGCTCATCAATATGACCCAGATATTCCATACCATCAACATGAAAAGGTCAACATTGGTGAGATGAACTTGATCTGCAAGCATTGCAGTGCATTTAAATGGAAAGATGAGCACCCTGGAATGTGCTGTTCAAATGGCAAAGTTAAACTAGAGACTCTGCAACATCCACCTGAGCCACTTGATCATTTGCTTCAAGGTGTATCTCAAACGTCTAAACGCTTCCTAGCCAACATCAGAAAATACAACTCATGCTTTCAAATGACATCTTTTGGTGCCAGCAAAGAAATTCGTGAACAAGGATTCATGCCAACATTTAAAGTTCAAGGCCAAATTTATCACAGGGCTGGATCTCTGCTGCCAGCTGAAGGCGAACCACAGTTTCTGCAGATCTATTTCATGGGAGACCAAGCTAGAGAAGTCCAACAAAGATGTGCAAACTTTCCAGACTTGCAACAAAATGTTGTTTTGGAGTTGCAAGAACTCCTACATGCAAACAATGCCTACCTTCAAATTTTCAAGACAGCTCTAGAAAGAATGCCAACTGATGAATACAAAGTTGTGATACGAGCTGACAAAGCACCAAGACATGAACACCAAAGGCGGTTCAATGTACCAACATTTGATGAAGTGGCCATTGTCATGGTAGGAAATGAATTTGACAGACGTGACATTGTCCTTCAAAAGCGAAACAACCTTCTCCAAAGAGTTGCAGAAACTCATCGCTCTTATGATGCTCTGCAATATCCCCTAATGTTTTGGCAAGGTGAAGATGGGTACTCCTTTGGCATTCCTCAGACAAACCCAGACACGGGAAACAATGTTTTGGGTAAAAAGGTTACAGCAATGGACTTTTATGCATATCGAATCATGATTCGCAGTGGTGAAGATAACCATCTCTTGAAATTTAGACAGCTGTTCCATCAATTCATCGTAGATATGTACGCGAAAATTGAAAGTGAACGCTTGCTCTACATCCGTCTAAATCAAAAGAAGCTGAGAGTTGAAGACTACATTCACCTCAGAGATGCCATTGCAAATGATGCCAATCCAAATGATCTGGGGAAAATGGTTATCTTGCCAGCAACATTTACAGGAAGTCCAAGACACATGCATGAGTACACTCAAGATGCTATGACTTATGTCAGAAATTATGGAAGGCCAGATTTGTTTATCACCTTTACATGCAATCCACTATGGCAAGAAATTCAGGCTCATCTTTTACCTGGCCAATCAGCAGTGGATCGACATGATTTGGTTGCTAGAGTCTTCAAACGAAAACTATCAAAATTAATGGGAGTCATTACAAAAAGTCATGTCTATGGTGAAACGAGATGCTGGATGTACTCAATTGAATGGCAGAAGAGAGGCTTACCCCATGCACACATCCTAATCTGGCTGATGAAAAAATTACGACCTAATCAAATTGACAATGTAATCTCAGCAGAAATACCAAACTCTACACAAGATAATTTTTTGTTTGAAATTGTTGTGAAAAATATGCTGCATGGACCCTGTGGAAACTTGAACAGAAACTCTGCTTGCATGGTTGATGGGAAATGCTCAAAAAAATATCCAAGGAATTTGATACAAGAAACTAAAACTGGTGAAGATGGCTATCCTGTGTACAGACGCCGTAAACCAGGAGATGGTGGTTTTACTGCAAAAATCAAAATGAAGGTTGGTTCAACATATCAAGAAATAGAAATGGACAACAGATGGGTGGTTCCCTACACTCCAATTTTGACAAAAATGTTTCAAGCTCACATAAATGTCGAATCTTGCCAATCTGTCAAGGCCATCAAATACATCTGCAAGTACGTCAATAAAGGAAGTGACCAGGCCGTTTTTGGTCTTGAAGGAAACCAAGAGAATCCAGATGAGGTGCAAAAATTTCTAATGGGTCGTTACATCAGCAGTAATGAAGCAGTCTGGAGAATTTTGAATTTCCAAATTCATGAACGGTATCCAACAGTTGTTCACTTGAGTGTTCATCTTGAAAATGGGCAAAGAGTATACTTCAACCAAGAAAATATATATCATCAAATTCTGGAGCCACCAAGAACAACTTTGACAGCTTTTTTTCAACTGTGCCAACAAGACGACTTTGCAAAAACCATTCTCTATTGTGTTGTTCCAAGGTACTATACTTGGAATGCTTCTCAAAAATTATTTAAACGCCGAAAACAAGGAGCAGATGTTGAATATCATCCAGGGATAAAATCTTCAGATGCATTGGGACGTGTGTACACCGTTCACCCATCTAATGCAGAATGCTTCTTTTTGAGGATGCTACTTCATGTTGTTAGAGGACCAACATCCTACACTGACTTAAAAACTGTTGATGGTCATGTGTGTGCTACATTTAGGGAAGCTTGCCAAATGCAAGGGCTACTAGAAAACGATCACCATTGGGTCTTGACCATGGAGGAGGCGTGTACATCTCAATCACCTACCCGTTTGAGACATCTGTTTTCAATTTTGCTGACAACATGCTCTGTTTCTAATCCACTTGCTCTCTGGGATACATTTAAAACATATTTGAGTGAGGACATTATGTTGCAAACCAAGAGAGAGAATCAAACACTGCTAATTGAGTTCTCTAATGAGATTTACAAAAGGTGTCTTATGTTGTTGGAGGATTTGTGTGTATCAATGTCAGGAAGGAACCTTGACCAGTTTGGGTTACCAACGCCTCAAAGAAATGAAAACAATCTTCAGAATAGTGAAATTCTACGAGAACAAAATTATAACACAAATGAATTGATGGCCTATGTCTCAGAAAATCAACCACGTTTAGTTGAGGATCAAAGAGCTGCCTACATTCACATCTTAGAACTGGTTACCTCAAAAAAAGGTGGAATCATATTCCTTGATGCTCCAGGAGGTACAGGTAAAACATTTGTGATCAATTTGCTCTTGGCTACAATCAGACGAGACAAAGGTATTGCTCTAGCCGTTGCTTCTTCTGGCATAGCATCAACATTGCTTGCCGGGGGGTAGAACAGCTCATTCTGCCTTCAAGTTACCTTTGAACATGAACCATTCTGAGAATGTAACCTGCAACATATCAAAAGGATCAGGAAAGGCCAAGGTACTAGAACAGTGTTCTCTCATTGTCTGGGATGAGTGTACAATGTCACACAAGCGAGCTCTTGAAGCCTTGAACAACACTCTTCAGGATTTAAAAGGAAACACAAAACTAATGGGAGGAACAGTTGTGGTATTAGCTGGAGATTTTAGACAAACTTTGCCTGTCATTCCAAGGTCAACACCAAGCGATGAGTTGAATGCCTTCCTCAAAGCTTCAACTCTGTGGAAACAGGTCAAGAAAATGACTCTGACCACCAACATGAGAGTCCATTTACATGGAGATAATGCAGCAGGCTACTTCTCACATCAATTGCTTCAACTTGGCGATGGAAAGTGGCAGGTAGACCCAGCATCAGGAACAGTTTCTTTCCCATCAAATTTTTGCACTGTAGCAAAGTCACTTGAAGAGTTGAAACTTGCCGTTTTTCCAAACATCCAAGACCAGTTTAAAAATCCTGAGTGGTTGTGCGAAAGGGCCATTCTTGCTCCAAAGAATTCAAGTGTCAACAGCATCAATTCTCAAATTCAAAATTTTCTACCAGGCATTTCAAACAACTACAAATCTATTGATACGGTTACAGATCCGGCCCAAGCTGTTTACTATCCAACAGAATTTTTGAATTCATTAGATCCTCCTGGCATGCCATCACATAACTTGGAACTTAAAATCGGAGCTCCTATCATACTTCTGAGAAATTTGGATCCCCCTAAACTATGCAATGGAACACGATTGAGCATCAAGCATCTCTTACCTCATGTAATAGAAGCCACAATTTTGACAGGCTGCGCCAAAGGAGAAGATGTCTTCATCCCAAGAATTCCACTCATACCAACAGATATGCCTTTTGATTTCAAGCGCCTCCAGTTTCCAATCAGGCTTGCATTTGCCATGTCTATCAACAAGGCACAGGGACAGTCTTTAAAAGTGGCAGGCATTGTACTTGAGGAAGCATGCTTTGCCCACGGACAGCTATATGTGGCATGTTCTAGAGTTGGGTCACCAACAAATCTTTTCATTTTTGCACCAGACGGAAAAACCAAAAATATAGTCTATCGACAAGCCTTAATATAAGCAATATATAAATTACATGTACTTATTTTTAATTACATTTCAATTTATTTTTTAAATTGTTTTTCAATGAATGAATTGAAATATTTTTTTTAAAAATCTGTTGACTATTATTTTAATCGTGCGACGCCGGGTAACCCGGCTAGTATATTATAATGAATAGATGTTATATTTTTGCATTAGATAATAATGGCCTCACATGCTTTAATGCTACAATTTCAGTGGTATTGATCTGCATTATGCCTCGTATGAAGTAGTAATATAACATTTCTACACAATATTGCAATGCAAGAAACTTTATTTTGTGACTATCTGGCTAATTAATTTCCAAATGTGTTAAAAATTAAAATGTTTGTTTCTGAAATATCTCTGACATGACTTGGCACAGTTTGTGGCTCCCCTGATTATATAACGTTAACATTGACGATTAGTTTAAATTTAAAAGACTTGTTTATTGAGGTTACAGATTAACAACCCATCTTTATTGTTGAATTTTTAAACAATTAGTAATTATGATTTGAAATCGTAAAATATGTCGATTTCCTAAGTTCTTTTTTGTGCTAAAAAAAGAATGTTTCCCTTTCGAGGGTTTATTGAAAATAGATTGTGTTTCACTGGGTTAAACACATTTTTTCCTTAAGACAGATTTCACTCAAGGGATGGTGGCTTTCTTTGCTGGCCATCCAATAATGTAAGGTCATACTGTAAACTTATTTAAAATCTTACATATTTTTGGCTTAAAAGGTAGCAAAAATGTTTCAAAATCCGAAATTCATGTTTCCACATAAATCATTAGGTAAAAGCGAGATAATAAAATTAATGTGAATAATGCAGGAACCAATGTGTGGGGATTTTAATAGAGATGTAAAAATGAAGCCCTTAAAAATATTTTTGTACATGTATGTAGTATCCTTTTGTAGAGATCAGTTCAAGTAATATTGGACTATTTTAATAAATAATCGCAATAGTATGTAAGCACATTTTCAGCGAGGTTTATTTATGAGTAGTTATTAAATTAACAAACACTTGACTTCTCGTACAATTAGAGCAAATTAATAACGCTGTCAATTTAAGACCTACATAATATACTAGTGTCTAAGTGTTTCAAAGATATCAGAAAACAATTCAATTCTAGGACGTGTACATAACAATGTAATTTATTACTGAGTGACAAGCGGCAGGAGACAATACATATGTATGCACATATAAATATTTACCCATAAGCCGACCCCCTGATTTTTTACTTGATATTTGGAGAATAAGAACGCCAGTGTTTACGGTAACTTGATTTTAAACATAATTTCCATTTTTCTCAAATCTTTTCTATTTCTTCTAAAAATATGCTTCGATCCATGGATGGTTTGACCACTGACAAAATGAAAAAAACTGAAGTTTTAAATTTGAAAAACTTTACAATCTAACTTTTAAGTCATATTTTAATGAAAACCCAGTAAGCTGGAGATATTTTAGTACATCGCAATACTTAAGATTGTAGACACTTAGATTTGGATGAAGAGATCACGAGATGTAGAGCTAGACCGGGACTGGACATTCACTGGCACCTGTCACATTATGACAAGTGACGAGGGCTAGACTAGGTGACGACAACTTTCACCAAGTGAGTTATGGAAAAATTAAATAATGTGATTGAAGGCAGAGAAAATGTATGTACCTTTATAGTGGACTATCTGAACACATTGCATTTTTACTGTCCGATTACATTATGTTGAGGGTAAGCTTGGATATGCTTGGGGGGGGGGACTTTCTACCGTTGGTTGGATGGACTTTCTACCGTAAGTTGGAGGGACTTTCTACTGAGGTTGGAGTGACTTTCTACCGTAGGTTGGAGGGACTTTCTACCTTTAGTTGGAGGGACTTTCTACCGTTGGTTGGAGGGACTTTCTACCGTAAGTTGGAGAGACTTTCTACCGTTAGTTGGAGGGACTTTCTACCGTTGGTTTGAGGGACTTTCTACCGTAGGTTGGAGCGACTTTCTACCGTTGGTTGGAGGGACTTTCTACCGTAGGTTTGAGAGATTTTCCACTATTGGTTGAAGGGACTTTCTACCGTTGAATGGAGGGACTTTCTACCGTTGTTTGGAGGGACTTTCTACCGTAGGTTGGAGGGACTTTCTACCGTAGGTTGGAGGGACTTTCTACCGTTGGTTGGAGGGACATTCTATCGTTGGTTGAAGGGACATTCTACCCTTGGTTGGAGGGAATATCTACCACTGGTTGGAGGGACTTTCTACCCTTGGTTAAAGGGACTTTCTACCGTTGATTGAAGGAACTTTCTACCGTTGGTTGAAGGGACCTTCTACCGTTGGTTGGAGGGACTTTCTACCGTTGGTTGGAGGGACATTCTACCGTTGGTTGGAAGGATTTTTTAACGTTGGTTGGAAGGACTTTCTACCGTAGGTTGGAGGGACTTTTTACCGTTGGTTGGAGGGACTTTCTACCGTTGGTTGGAGGGACTTTCTACCGTAGGTTGGAGGGACTTTCTACCGTTGGTTGGAGGGACTTTCTGTCGTTGGTTGGAGGGACTTTATACCGTTTGTTGGAGGGACTTTCTAACGTTGGTTGGAGGGACTTTCTACCGTTGGTTGGAGGGATTTTCTACCGTTGGTTGGAGCGACTTTCTACCGTTGGTTGGTGGGACTTTCTACCGTTGGTTGGAGGGATTTTCTACCGTTGCTTTTATGGGGGCATATAAAAGATGACAAATATTTACATAACATTAGTTGCTCAGAAATTACTTATGTGATAACCTAAAAATAGAATCTACTGTGGATTACCGCATTCATCACAATCACGACTTATGATATTACCATTAAAACAAGAACAAAAAAGATTAAAAAGGAATGAAGAAATTTATATACACTTTTTTCATTTAGGAAAAACTTCATTAAAAAGTTAATATTGAATTCTCATAATGTAAAGTGTGCATTACATTACTGTACACTTTAGTGAAATGGAAAAGCTGTCAAAATTCTTTTTATCAAATGATGATGAAATTCTGATTTGATTTAACACTATATGATTATATGATTTCAGATATTTCAAATTACTTGTCTTTTGTGAACTGACTTAGAGCGAATGTTACAACAGCCACTCATCAGAGTGCCTCCTGTGTCAGGTAAGTAGGACATGAATGTTACAGCATCCAATCGTTAGAGTGTCTCCTGTGTCAGGTAAGTAGGACATGAATGTTACAACAGCTACTAATCAGAGTGTCTCCTGTGTCAGGTAAGTAGGACATGAATGTTACAACAGCTACTAATCAGAGTGTCTCCTGTGTCAGGTAAGTAGGACGTGAATGTTACAAAACAACTTCTGTTACATTGAGAGAGAGAGAGAGAGAGAGAGAGAGAGAGAGAGAGAGAGAGAGAGAGAGAGAGAGAGAGAGAGAGAGAGAGAGAGAGAGTGAATGAATAATTGGAGATAAAAATCATAAAAACTTTCTGCTTCACAAATCTCACAAAAAACGTCATTATTAGAGATGTTGAATTTCAACCATGAAGTAAAATTTAGTACAACATAAACGTCTGTCATATATGAAATCTTGAATCTAATTCTGAATAAGTCACGTGGTGTCAACAGAGTTTATCGGTTATACAAAAAAAGAGCTAAAATACAATCAATAATAGCAAGTATAATATAATGTGAGTGCTTCAAATGGAGCTCATTCGATTTTCACGAATACAACATTTCTAGCTCAGTTGAAACTAGTGTTAGCCTAGAACTCGTATACGTGTAGGCAAGTAGGGAATTAATAATTTATTTCATACTTTGTATTATCTTTTTAATATAGATGTTAATAAAAACAACAACAATTTCTTATTGAATCGCTATGAGTAATACGATGCAAATGTTTGATCATACATGCAGTAAGAGCTGCTTATAATTCTCAGACACGCCCATTGCTAAACTTTCAGACTGGTAGTCAAAACATAGTTATATATTACTTACGTATCAAAAGTTTTTTCGGCACACAAACATTCAAGGCATCAATCAAGCAGACGCCACGAGTCAATATAAAGGATTTCAATTTAAAAAAAGTTTTTAAAAAGAAGAGTAGAAATAAACGGTTCACATAAATTTTACTACTTTCTTGTCATATTAGTGATAGCTTCTAAATTATATTTCTAAAAATATAATGTGTCTTTTAATATAGTTTATACAGTTTATTGTAGTCACATTTTTTATCGTACCTATGCGCTTCATCTGTTATAAAACCCAACACATTTTAGTTATTTAACTTCATTGTATTTTGTTCGTTCTTTTTTTTCTTTGTTAAATCATGATTTTCCGCTCACGAGACATGCTAGCTTAAAATTATTTTAATTAACTTTATCACTTTTTACATATGAATTATAGGTTAATAAAATTAATTTGTTCATTATTACTAAAATTATAGTTTTTTCTATTTAAATTACCATCTATATATATAACTAGGGGTTTTAGGGCGCCTACGGCACCCACTTGGGCTGTAGGGCGCATACGGCGCCCACTTTTTTGTGGTAAAAAGCCCAAGTAACTTGTTTGATAAATACGAAATATTAAGCTTCCTGAAATGTACACAAAGTATTTTATAATTATACATCCTGAAATCGTTTTTTTACATCGCTCTCTTTTCCAAAATTAAAATATAAGCCAAAACTATGACGTCATATAATATTTATTTTAGAATCTTTTAGAATTTTGCACACCTCCTGATACGCGTCTTGTATATATAAGCTCAAAAATGACGTCATAGCGCTACGGATCCTTCCTTTCAACCTGTGACGTGGGCTATTATCTATATATTTATTTCTCTTCATAGGACCATACGAGACAAGCTGCAAGTATGTGCAACCGAGCATGACGACTATCCCTCACTGGGATCGACCCATGTATCGAGACCAACAAGGGTCCCTGTGTTTCACTTGCATTGTTCCTTCACAGACTAACGTGAGATTCGTAGTGTACAGGTTATCACGTCTGCCTTATTTGGGGAAGGTCCTTGGTTCAAGCCTAAGCGAAAATATATTTTTAAATTTTTTTTAAAATGTCTGTTTGTGCCCGATCTTTTACACCTTTATTGCCAACGCTAGCTGACCCGTGGCGTAGCATACGCCGCTAATGACTTAGTGAGGGGTGAAGACTTCCTGAAAGACACAGTTTTCAAAATGGGGTAGGTTTGGGCAAACGACTGTGAGTGAATGAAAACAAGGAATTCTGGAGAGACCCGCGGCCTAGCATACGCCACAGACTTACTCATCATAGACAGTACAAAAAACGGTTTGGGGGGGGGGTGAGAGTACAGACACAAAAAGCATCTCTTAGTAAATAAAAAATAGCGAGTAAACGTGAAGATATGCACACTGAGGTTGTTGTACCCCGCCTCCCATTTATTACTACCATCCCTTAAACATAAACTGTGATTGGCCGACCCTAGCGAGGCTTAGTCATATTTAGGGTTGTTAATTGCATGTTGCATTTGGTTTTTTTTTATTTTGGAAAACCGATTGTCGATTATGTAACTCCGATTTTAAACCGATTATCGATTTATAGCTGACTTCATAGAAGTTAGAGGTGTACCGAATTTACCTGCAAATGTCTCGAAACCAACAATGAGTTGGCATCACCCCCCAACCAACGTTCACTCGCGTTGTTTTGACTTCTTCCTGCTGTAGTTTGTGTCCGTTCGTTCTTTCTCCACTGTCTTTGCACTCTCCATTAACAAGTCTGCGGCGTATACTACGCCGCGGGGCGTGTAGTAAATATTAGTCTTAAAATAGCGGCATCTTTACCTTGCTCGTATTTGGCACCAAACATTATTAAGTGTACAATTTAAAGAGCCATTATTTAAAAATATATGACTAAAAACTATTGACTAAATATAGCCAATACTTCTCACTTAGGCAATTATTTTTTTTTAAATTGATCTCTATTATTTGGATACGATAGAAACAAAAATAAAAAGTAAGTGTAAATGTTTCCGTCATAGAGACAATGATCCACAAACCAAAATTAAGTAATGTCAGAGATATTTCAGAAATAACAATTGTAATTTTTAACAATTAGAAATTAACAAGACAGACATTCACCAAATGTAATGTTATGCATAGTTATAGTCTTTAGAAATGTTATATAACTATTTAAAACGTGATATAATAGCTAATAAATTGCATTGAAAATCAAGCTTTAAGCTTTAATCAGGCCAGACAAAATCAGTAAACGGGAACTGTTGCAGTAGACAAAGCGTATGAAAAGATTCCCCAGAAGCGGTGGAGGTGGACTGGACATACACTTAGAAAACCTGCTTCTAGTACAACAAGGCAAGCCCTGAAATGGACCCCCCCCCCGGTTAGAGGAAAAGAGGCCGTCCAAGAGACACTTGGCCCCGAGAATCGGAGGCAGACAAAAAGAGAATTGTCAATGACTCGAAGAGCCTGGAGAAGTTGACCCAGGATAGAGATGCTAGGAGATCTCTCGTAGGTGGCATATGCCCTTGGAGTAATCGCAAACGCCGACGATGATCGGTGTATGCCCCTCAAGGACGAGATGATCGGTGTATGCGCCTCATGGACGAGATGATCGGTGTGTGCCCCTCATGGACGAGATGATCTGTGTATGCCCCTCATGGACGAGATGATCGGTGTATGCCCCTCATGGACGAGATGATCGGTGTATGCCCCTCATGGACGAGATGATCGGTGTATGCCCCTCATGGACGAGATAATCGGTGTATGCCCCTCATGGACGAGATGATCGGTGTATGCCTCTCATGGACAAGAAGTCTCAACAAGAAAAACATCATATACAGCAGTGCTTCTCAAACGTTTTAGTATGGTGGACCGGCAGGTTTTTTTTCCATCGCAGCAGGGGCTGGTGCACTATTTTCCCAGTACAGACGTGGTAGCGACATGACACATGGCGTACAGCCCTAAAACATTTGGTATAAATATGATACATGTCATCCAACAATTTTGAAAAGAATAAACAATTTTCTTCACTGTTGATGGTCGTTGGTGGTAACTACTTTATTTAAACTTTTTTTGTTTTCATCGGCAAGGTCTGCAACTATAAATTGTTCTCTAAAAATACTGTGGTTGGTAACCATTTTTAAAAATGGGCCGAATTTTTATCAATAATTTAAAAAATATATTAATAGTTAATAATGGTCCCCTATCTATGATAGTAACAAAGTCAATTTTAATTGCATTGTCTTAGTTTCTACGTTCAATTTATCGTTTTTAAAAAAACATTAGAAGTAGAAAAATATCCTAATATAGATTTTTTGGCGGTGGGGGCATTAGAGGTGAACTGATAGATAAGAAAATCATTGCATTTTATTGTCATTATATCCCTATATATAGGGACCGAAGTCAAGTGGCTGGCCGCTTTAATATTGAAAGATTTTCAGGAAAATGTCGTTCGCGCTTGAGAAATTAAATAAATATACATATAGATTAAACGTAACTATAATCCTTTTATAGTTTCCGTAATTATTGAAAATATGCAATATTTAAAATGAATATTATGTTTCAATTAAATTTTTGCAAACGTAAGTTTAAGTTACTAAAATGATTTTTGTTTAGTAACACAAGTTACTAATAATAATCGTCAGGGAATTGTAAATTAAGTTTCAAAAGAGTTGACAAGAAATTCACAATTCCCATCTTGTCAACTACATTTTATCAAGAAGAACGCAATTGATAAAATATATTAGTACCGGTGCTTTATTGTGCAGCGAATAAGCGCAAATAATTTGTAATGCACAAGGAGAGTTTAACTATAAAAATTTATTTTATTATTGAGTGTTCTTTTTCACAGACAAAATCTAGTGCCTATTCGTATACCCATAACGTGAAGTGAGTGTTTAGACCATTCGATAGACCATCACTGCATTTAACACCGTGAGATATTTGAATATCAGCATCATCCCTTCTATCGGTTCAAAGATAATCCACCAGGTTTTGGACACCGGAGGATATTTTGAAATGCCAGCCATCATGATACTTTGGGAGGTGTGTGCGATTAATTACTAGCCCCATACCCGGCATTACTAACATTGGAATACATTAATGTTTGAACACACATTCAAAAATGGTAGGACCAATTATCTATGACGTCATTCATTTTAATGATGACAGATAAATTCATAAAGGATTTTACTTGTGGGATCTTTCAGCACAAGTACAAGGATCAGTTGGATGAAAGTACCGATGTACAGGACTCGACACAAGTACAAGGATCGGTTGGATGAAAGTACAGATGTACAGGACTCAGCACAGGTAAAAGGATCGGTTGGATGAAAGTACCGATGTACAGGACTCGACACAAGTACAAGGATCAGTTGGATGAAAGTACAGATGTACAGTACTCAGCACACGTACAAGGATCGGTTGGATGAAAGTACCGATGTACAGGACTCGACACAAGTACAAGGATCAGTTGGATGAAAGTACAGATGTACAGTACTCAGCACAAGTACAAGGATCGGTTGGATGAAAGTACCGATGTACAGGACTCGACACAAGTACAAGGATCGGTTGGATGAAAATACTGATGTACAGGACTCAGCACAAGTACAAGGATCTGTTGGATGAAAATACTGATGTACATGACTCAGCACAAGTACAAGGATCAGTTGTATGAAAGTACTGATGTACAGGACTCGACACAAGTACAAGGATCAGTTGGATGAAAATACTGATGTACATGACTCAGCACAAGTACAAGGATCAGTTGGATGAAAATACTGATGTACAGGACTCAGCACAAGTACAAGGCTCAGTTGGTTTCCTTGGCTGTGGAATTCGAAAGGAGATTCCAAAACTTCAAGAACTTAATATGGGTCCAGTATTCCTCAGTTGTACGATCTGTAGACCATGTAATCCAGTGTTTCTAGCTCCTGTGGAATGTCCCAAATCGAAGGAAATTTATAGAAATGGGAATTTACGAGGATTTGGCCTTAAATTTGTGAATATTTGAGATTGATCCATTTTTAGAATTAAATTCACACTTGAATGACAAATCGAAAATGATTTGAAACATGCTCATTTCAAATTAAAAATACTTTTTATGCTGGGGGTGGGGCTTTGTGACGTCATTTGTGTTTACTTTTAGCGTGTATAGGTTTTTTATTTCGGAGCTAGGTTTTTTTGACGTTTTGGCTAGGTTTTTCCCAAATTGTCACTGGCATCACTGACCCAAGCGGTGATTCAGGCTCTGAGGCTGAATCATAAAATGTTTGTTATATAGTTGACCAAGTCTTTAAGATTATATAAATGTATTACTTCAAATAATTGTGTACTTAATTAGTTTGAGCCTGAATCATCATAAATTGATTGTTACATATAAATGATTAAGTCATTAATACTATGCAAATTAAATGTATAACTTTTAAGAAAATGTAATCTTAATTAGTTTTTTAATATAATGACTGAATCAAAGTGGCAGAATCAAACACTTGTGATATAGTCAAATGGGACTGAATTAGACTAGATAATATATTACATATAAAATAAAGATCTCGTCTTTTCAATAATTCATGACTCTAAGAAATCTCTGTAAATATTTATGATTGATTCATTATAAATAAAATAAGTTACAAAACATTCATTTTTACTAAACTTATATTAATTCGCTTTTTTAGTTTAAGCGATCGGACTATCCGAACATTTGTGTATGATTCTTTCACGTGACAGTTCAGTTCACGCGTTGACTACGCCCGTGTATGTTCACACCCCTTACCGTCCCTACGCCCAGGTTTAAAACCAGGGGAGATAATTGTGTTTCAGTCTGTAAATGTCGCGTCTAAACATAATCACTACTTTTAGTTACGTCTCATATATAAGGGATTTATAGTCAAAAGGTAAGCTGGCTTTGCATTTGATGTAAAATGCGTAGACTAAAAAGTAGAGAATAAAAATATATTTTAAAAAACACTTTTAAAAAACTAGTCTTATATTAAAAATGCACCAGAAAGTAGACTATAAATTAACATTTGAAATTGAAGGACATTAGTAATCGTAAGTTCCGCGTATAACACCACATACGTATTGAATTAACATATTAACGTTCAATCGTAGTTGCATATGATTATGTCGTTGTTCGCCATGACTATACAACTAGGTTGCTCAGGTGAATATCTTTGCATAACTTAGCAAGCACCCTAGTCTTATAGCTTGTGTAACTTACGTTTAATACGTCCATAACATGTCAGCAATCATTGTGAAAAGTATATTGGGAAAAAGTTGTTATCTGTCTTTAGTTTTAAAAACTTGGAAAGTATAAATGTTTCCGGTGTGTAATAAAGGAGAATTACATGGCTTCATGGAACAGAACGAGAAGCACAGTAAACCAATTGTTTTAGTTCTTATTATAGAACAAGAAAGAAATTAAAGAATACCATAACTGACCAGAGAGTGAATAGACTGATAGAAGATCACTAAGTTAGAAAGTAAAGCGTCACATTAAATATATCAATACTCTATAAACCGATGGAGTATAGCAGAAATAATGACCTCATTAACATATTTATAATCATGCGATACCATTCCATAACCCAATAGCGCCATTTTGTATTTAATTAAATAGATTTGACTAAATGTGCACACCAAATAATTACATAGTTAAATATTATGTATGTTATCCAAGAGATACCTTGTAAATAATGGTTTTGAAAATTTAGTTTCAGTTCCCGAGATAACATTTATCGTGAAGCCAATACATTAAAAAAATATGCATTAGATTAATTGTATCAAGGGATAAAATACTTTCATTTTTTATGTTTCTCTTTCAATATCTTTAATTTGATTAATATTTTTTATTTTCATTTGTCTTATTTTTGCATAATTTTTTAGTTAATATAAATTTATTATCATACAAACAAATTATTTAAAATCATGTCTGAATTTTAATTATTTGCATTTTAATATATTATATATGTAAACTATTTATTTTCAATATTTAAAAGTATTGAATTGTCGAATGAATCAATCTTGAGCAGTATATCTATGTTATACATAAAAAGCCCATAGTCGTCGGGTGGCATCCACTTTATTCGGTCCTAGGAATAGGATAAACAATAAAATATATTTTATATACCTAACAACCGTTTCTGACTCAAATTATGTAGTACACAAGCTGCCAATAGAGTCCATATTATTATTAAATGATACAATATAACTGCAAAATCTGGTTATTGACTTTTATCAAATTAAGAAAAAATTAACAATAAATATAAGTTTTTAATTTCTACCCTTAATAAACAGTTCTTTTAAACTCAAATTAATTGTGAATGTTAACTTTATAAAGTGATGATAGCAACAAACTGAGATAAGTAATAACAGAGATATGGCAGATGCAAATCTTTTAATTTTAACATGCGAAATTAACAAAATCAAATGTTATCCATATTTATAGTGTGAAGAAATGTTATATTAATATTTAATACGAGGTATAATAGCAGATCCATTGCACTGAAAATCTATCTTTAAACCGAAGTAAGTAATAGTATCTAATGCAGTGTTATTAAAATTATCCATCCGTAAATAGAAATATTGACTAGTGTCCAAATTTATAAACTACATTTCTAGTAACAAGGAATAATAATATTGCTGTTATGATCCTAATATTTTAGAATAAATAATGTTAATTAGATGAACGAAGAAAGTGTCGTAACACTTTGAATTGTTTTTATTTTTGTTGTTTTTTTTAAAGAAAAAGTAGGTTGAGGCGGAAACCTCAAATTACATCAATTAATCTCCGCTGCTGTCCCCTTTTCGGACATATCATTTAATATGAATTCTTTAAAATTTACACTTAATTTTGGCTGGATGCCTTATAATTTTAGTATTTTTTATTATTTAAAAATTATTTTTTTGGATGATAATGAAATGCTATGACAGGACAATATGATATACAGTGAGAAAACAGTAACAGTGAACACAGTTAACTAGATAGGCATGGTTAAATATCATAATGAGAGGGACGATAAGTGACATGGTGAGAAACAAAGTAAAGGTAAAGGATGATGGATGGTGGCTGTTCCTCCAGTGGACTTGTCTGTTCATGACACCAGTGCCCTGTTATCTCCTCTCTGAAATGAAAAGACGAATTTATGTGCGTAGACACTGTTGGGGGTTATTGCTTTTACATTTTTTGCATACATGAATATATTTACATTTATTTACAGCTTGAGCATATAATAAATATCTCTAAAATAATAAATTTAGTTTAGTTCGGGTATTGTACTTTCTTTAGGTTTAATTTTATGTTTGGTCTATTAAGTTTTGAATTTTTGCTCTGAATATTGTTTCTATTAAAGATTCGGTATAATTGTGTTTATTGAAATTTACATTAGTTCTACACTGCCAAATGTGCAGTCTATACTCTGCCAACATTCGTAGGCTGATGACATGTTGAGTTGCGTTATGAGATTTAGGAATATTGTTTAAAGTTATTGCTCTATCTTTATTTACTGTGAAGCTTGTTCCAGCTTTTATATGCTGTGCTAATGTGGATTTTCTTTTCTTGTGTGTATTTCTTTGCATTCCAAGAACAGATGTCTCTCTTGCTCTATTAGTAAATATTGACAGAGTGGACATCTTGGCCTATGGAGTGGTTGTTGTTCAGGTCTTACTGAAGTTTTTGTCATATTATATGTTACTCTGAAAGTTATTTCTCTAGCTCTAGATTATATTTCTTTAATATGTAAGTTTTTAAAGGTGTCTTCTATTTCTATCTGATTGAAATGTCGCAACCACCTGATTCTCTCGAAATGAGGGGTTTTCTGTCGATCTCTCAGGTGGTTGTAGATTTCCTTGTTCGTTTTGTTGATTAAACTCTCGTTATTTCTTATTGCACTTAAGATTGTCTGATAAAAGGAGGGGAGTCTAGTCCCCAGGTAGTGTGGTGTTTTATTATCAATAGGCGTCAGAAGTGTCTGTCTGACGCCTATCTAGTAATGAGTTTGTGGGTGTTCCTTGTGATCCTTGATTGCTTGTCCTAAATGTCTGAACCTCATGGCTTTAATCTTTATTTCTATATCTTGCAGATTTGTTCCTCCATCTAATTTCCTGTGCATTTGAGTTGATTTCTTTATATTCCATTTTGAGTTTTAAAAAATATATTTCCTAATCATTACGTTAATTTTTGTTAGGGTTTCTGGAGGAATATCAAACATGTTTCCTACATAAATTAATGTAGGTATGATTAAGGTGTTAATTAGTGTGCTCCTTCCAAATATTCTCTTTGATGTGTTTTGTTATTTATTGATTGTTTTGTTTACGTATTTAACTAGTGCTTCCCACGTTTCTTTGTGTATCCCCCATGGGTTGTTGGTGAATGTTAGTCCATATATGTGTAGCTCCTTCTTCCCTTCCAGATTAAGGGGATAGTCTACCTTATCTGTGAGTTTCCCGATTCCCATGATTTCTTATTTTGTTATGTTTACTTTAGATCCGCTTCCTAGTCCAAATTCTTCAAATGTTTCCATTATTCTATTGATCGAGTCGTTGTTCTGCTGGAATAGTATGGGGTCGTCCACGTACGCTAATAATTTCCTTTCTCCGCTGTTCGGTAAATTGATATCTTTTATTGTTTCGTCTAGTCTAATCTTCTCTAGCACTGGTTCAATATCGACATGTTGTATATGTAGGGTGAAAGTGGGCATCCCTGCCTGACAGATCTTTGTATTGCTTCTATTCACTCCGATAGTGTGTTGTTAATGAGAAGTTTGCTGATGGGATTTTTGTATATTATTTTAATCCAGTCACACTTTCATATAGAATGGTATTATTTGGTCTAAGGCCCGGTACCGGACCGCGGCCCGGGGATTTGGGGCAACCGCTGTAGAGCAATATATAAGAGTGCTGTAGAGGACCTTAGAACAATAAAGTAAGAGTGCTGTAAAGGATCCTAGAACAATAAAGTAAGAGTGCAATTGAGGATTTTAGAACAATAAAGTAATAGTGCTGTAAAGGATCCTAGAACAATAAAGTAAAAGTGCTATAGATGATCTTAGAACAATAAAGTAAGAGTGCTGTAGCGGATCTTAGAACAATAAAGTAAGAGTGTTGTAGAGGATCTTAGAACAATAAAGTAAGAGTGCTGTAGAGGATCTTAGAACAATAAAGTAAGAGTGCTGTAGAGGATCTTAGAACAATAAAGTAAGAGTGCTGTAGAGGATCTTAGAACAATAAAGTAAGAGTGCTGCAGAGGATCTTAGAACAATAAAGTAAGAGTGCTATAGAGGATCTTAGAACAATAAAGTAAGAGTGCTTTAAAGGATCTTAGAACAATAAAGTAAGAGTGCTGTAGATATGTGCAACCCAGAGTGTTGGATATGTTTAAAAATAGAATAAAAATGAATGCTGAGCATTAAACACAGTCTCACTCTTCTTCACAATTAGATGATGGGAACATAAATGAAACCCAAGCATGATTAGCGAAACGAATTCGTTCTAGCATCACTTGAAAATGTCATTCTTCGTATATTCAATTTGGTTTTGTACATGTGGATGATGCTGATATCCGAAGACCTCACGGTGTTAAATGCAGCGATGTTCTATTGAATGGTCTCAACACTCACTTCACTTTATGGGCATACAAATAGGCACTAGATTTTGTCTGTGAGAAAGAACACTCAATCCTAAAATACATTTTTATTGTCAAACTCTCCTTGTGCATTACAAATTATTTGCGCGTATTCACTGCACCATAAAACACCGGTACTAATTTATTTTATCAATTTCGTTCTTCTTGATAAAATATAGGTGACAAGATAGGCATTGTGAATTTCTTTTCAACTCTTTTGAAACTTAATTTACAATTCCCATGTGAATTATTATTAGTAACTTGTGTTTCTAAACAAAAAATCTTTAGTAACTTACACTTTCGTTTGAAATTTTTTAAATAGAAATAAAAATTCATTTTAAATATTGCATATTTTCAATAATTACAGAAACTATGAAATGATTATAATTAAGTTTAATCTATATGTATCTATATATAATTTCCCAATAGCGCAAGAGAACCTACTAGAATGATATTTATATTCAAGTGGCCAGCCACTTGACTCCGGTCCCTATATTTAGGGATATAATAACAATAAAATGCAATGATTTCGTATCTATCGGTTAACAATTAATTCCCCCATCCCCAAAAAATCTATTTTATTATATTTCTAATGTTTTATAAAAAAATTTAATTGCACGTAGAAACTAAATCATATAATTAAAATTGACTTTGTTTCTAGCATATTTAGGGGACAATTATTTACTATTAATATATTTTTTAAAAATCATTGATTAAAATTCGGACCAAACTTTGAAAACTGTTCTGATGTAAAAGTATTTTTAGAGAACAATTTATAGTTCCAGTCCTTGCCGATGAAAACAAAAAAGTTTATATAAAGTATTTACCACCAACGACCATCAACAGTGAAGAAAATTGTTTATTCTTTTCAAAATTGTTGGATGACATGTATCATATTTATGCCCAATGTTTTAGTGCTGTACGCCATGTGGGGGCTCATTTTGCTACCACGTCTGTACATGGAAAATTGTGCACCGGCCCTTGGTGCGGTGGAAAAACCCTTGCCTTGTTGTACTAGAAGCAGGTTTTCTAAGGTGTATGACCAGTCCACCACCATCGTTTCTGGGGAATCTTTTCATCAGCTTTCTCTACTGCCACAGTTCCCGTTTACTGATTTTTTTCCTGGCCTGTGACTTCTAAGAATCCTTCTTTGGCAATTGTTGATAAAGGGCTGAATTCTGGTCACGTTTACCGCCGTTGTTCTCCACGTCTCGGCTCCATATAGCAGCACAGGTTTCACCATAGCGTTAAAAATTCTTATTTTTAACTTGCCGGTGTCAAAACGTCATGGGGTCGAAACGTCCTGTGGTCGAACTGGCAGGGTCGAACCATCCGGGGTCCAATCGTCCGGGGACGAAGTGTCCGACCACCACCAGGAATTAATGAAGTATGTGTACATTTTGGCTATAATTAAAGCTACAACAAATTAATGGGAATGATCTGAGAGTGAAGTAACCAGATGTTAATAATCAGTTGTTTTTTATGTGATCCTATAGTTCCCTTATAGAGTTAAGACCACATATTGTGACACACTGACTGGCAAGAAACCTTTTGAAAGCTAAAAATTAACTGTGAATTTAAAGTGGCATAAATATAAGAATAATAAATATAGAAGTAATATTTCTTTTTTTAGGAATAGTATTAAATTAGATCATGGCTAATTATAGATTACGATAATTGGAAGCTTTAAATGTAGGAATGCAATGAAAGTTCTCTTAATGGTACCTCCTTGAATTTCAATGTCACGATTCACGATTCTCTTAAGATGAATTTGAAAGAACAACGTTTAAAAAATGTAATACACAAATTGGCCATATACTTGTTTTAGCTTAAATCCTCTATTTTGTTATTAGAAAATACATATACGGACTTAACACTATAAGTCATTATAGAATTAAAAGCATTTCCGCCTATCAACAAATATTGATAGGCAAGTATTTTATCATTTATTATTTTCTTAAATAAATAGAAGAATTATTTTAAAAATAAGCAATTGATCTTTAAGAGCTTAAAATCTTATTACACACTTAAAACTTATTACAACCCTTAAAATATTATTACACCCTTAAAATCTTATTACACCCTTAAAATATTATTACACCCTTAAAATCTTATTACACCCTTAAAATCTTATTACACCTTTAAAATCTTATTACAACCCTTAAAATCTTATTACAGTCTTACATCTTATTACACCTTTAAAATTTTATTACACCCTTAAAACCTTATTACACCTTTAAAATCTTATTACACCCTTAAAATCTTATTACACCCTTAAAATCTTATTACAATCCTTAAAATATTATTACAGCCTTAAAATCTTATTACACCTTTAAAATCTTATTACACCCTTAAAATCGTATTTTACCCTTAAAATCTTATTACACCTTAAAATTTTATTACACCCTTAAAACCTTATTACACCCTTAAAATCTTATTACACCCTTAAAATCTTATTACACCCATCATTTTAACTCGTAGCGTCTGCTTGTCAATTGCAAAAAATTTGGATCGATTTTCAACCATTTTCTTGTCATCATATCAAACTGAAATTTTGCTTGCAGACTCGCAGGCTGTGCGGGGCCCAATGCAGGAAACGATGAGTGGGGCCCTGCAGACGCGTGGCAACGATAGAAATAATCTATAAAATCTTCTTTAAAAAAACGAAGTAATTTTTGTATAATTTTGGATTTTTATAATTCTTTAATTGACTTGTTGCGAACGTATGTCGTCAAAGGGAAAGAATCGTGAGTAAACAAACAACTCTGAAGAGCTTCAAATCTGTAGTTATGAGCCTTGAATTTTAAAATATTTTTCCTTATTGAATTACCTGTTTGATTAACTCGTGGTGAACTTGATTTAGCAAAGAAAGGGAGTGCTATATAATGCAATTAAATGTAGTTGCTATTTAAATGCTGCCAATTCGTAATTAAAAGGAAAATATAAAACCAATCAGCGGTTTCCATTATCTCATTCTCTTGTTGTCCGATGTGTAGTTAATTTCAGAGCCTTCAATTTATCGTTGTATTTATTTCATAGATATCAATTTTGTCAATAAAAATAGTATTTCAATATAAACAATGTAAATAATAGAAAGTTAACTAAATTTGTAATTGAAGAACTTTATTTGTAAGCATAACGTATAAAGATAATTATACTTTAATAACGTAATTTTTACTGAAAATTGTTACCCAAAAATGTATATTCTAAACACTGCATTATTTCCCTTGAAAGGAAACAACTTTTTCATTTGTGCATTTTTGCCAGAGATCTGATACTGAGATTTAGAGAAGTAACGCGTCATGACATAAAATAATAATTATAGATACATTATAATTTAGATAGCATACGACATATTTAAATACACTTTAATCGTTTCATTTACATATTGAATACTGCCTCTGATTAATTGATTGTGTTTGTTGATGTTCTTGCCTTTAATGATTGTGAATGTTGATATCCCTGCATTTAATGATGCATTGTTGATTGACATGAATGATAGTATTTATATGTGGTTTTAATTTATTGACTAAAGTTTTGGTAAGGATTTTATATCTTTGTTGAGTAATGATATGGGCCTGTAATTTTATAATGTGTTGAGTAATGATATGGGCCTGTAATTTTATAAGCTGTGTTGTGTAATGATAGGGGCGATAGGGGCTATAATTTTATAATCTGTGTTGAGTAATGATATAGGCCTGTAATTTTATAATCTGCGTTGATTAATGATATGGGCCTGTTATTTTATAATATGTGTTGAGTAATGATATGGGCCTCTAATTTTATAATCTGTGTTGAGTAATGATAGGGGCTGTAATTTTATAATCTGTGTTGAGTAATGATATGGGCCTGTAATTTAATAATGTGTTGAGTAATGATATGGGCCTGTAATTTTATAAGCTGTGTTGTGTAATGATAGGGGCGATAGGGGCTGTAATTTTATAATCTGTGTTGAGTAATGATATGGGCCTGTAATTTTATAATCTGCGTTGATTAATGGTATGGGCCTGTTATTTTATAATCTGTGTTGAGTAATGATATGGGCCTGTAATTTTATAATCTGTGTTGAGTAATGATAGGGGCTGTAATTTTATAATCTGTGTTGAGTAATGATATGGGCCTGTAATTTTATAATCTGTGTTGAGTAATGATATGGGCCTGTAATTTTATAATCTGTGTTGAGTAATTATATCGGCCTGTAATTTTATAATCGGTTGTGAGTAATGATATTGGCTTGTAATTTTATAATCTGTGTTGAGTAATATGGGCCTGTAATTTTATAATCTTTGTTGAGTAATGATATGGGCCTGTAATTTTTAATTTGCGTCTTTGTCTTTCTTTGGTAGAAGTGTGACGTATGAAGTGTATTTTGTATTTTATTTAATTTTTTTTATCGCAGTCCCATTCTATATGATGTATGCGTCTACTAGTTTATTTGTCACCTATAGTCATACGTCTATCCCCGTATGTACCTATAGTATTTTCCCTTCCATTTGCGATTAGTTGTATCTAAGAGGCTTGTTATATAATTAAAATGGCCCATTAAAATATTCGTCTCTCTCTCTTAAATACTTTTCTCAAATTTTGAAATAGTGGAACAATGTTTTTTCTTTGTGCTTAGTTGTGCGTATATGTTTACAGGTGTGTAACTATATTTCTTATCTGTAATATTCAGCGTGACCATTCTTCCTTTGCTGTCCCAGTCCTTATATATTATTTCTCATTTATTGGATGTCTGTACTGTTCCAACCCCTTTAAATCCCCAAAGGTAAAGTAACTGTTTTTTTGCCCCGAATGTCTTTCTATACATATAGGCGATGCGTTCTGTGTTTATGTTAAAAAAATATGTTATAGTTTATGTCCTGTTATTCATTTTAAACCTTTTAATCTGGCAGTCCTACTTCATATGAGGCGGCTCTGGTCTGGCACTTGTGGCCTCTCCAAATGTATGCCCCTGTAACGCTTCTGCCGTTAACCTCCAGTGGGGACAGACACGATGACTATAACGGGGGCCACCATGAGGACTCAGACGGGTTCACACCACGAGGATTTCGACGGGGGCCAACACGAGAACTATAACAGGGGCTGCCACGAGGACTATGACGGGGGACCGCCTCGCGGACTGTAACGGAGGCCGCCACGTGAACTGTAACGGGGGCTGCCACGTGGACTATAGCGGGGGCCGCCACGTGGACTATAGCGGGGGCCGTGACGTGGACTATAAAGGGGGCCGCCACGTGGACTATAACGGGGGCCACCACGTGGACTATTGCGGGGGCCGCCATGAGGACTATAACGATGGCCATCACATTGACTATAATGGGGGTAGCCACTGAGACTATAACGATAGAAGACACTGGGACTATATCGGGGCCGCCACTAGGACTATAATGGGGGCTGCCACGTGGACTATAACGGAGGCCACTAGGTGGACTATAACGGGGGCCATAACGTGGACTATAACGGGTGCCATCACAAGTACTATGACTGGGGCCGCCACGGGGACTATGACGGGGGCTGCCACGAGGACTATGACGGGGGCTGCAACCGGCTTTGTCACTGTGTTACGTGGCTTGTTGATGTCATCCCACGCCCCACCTCCTGTCTCCTTCAATATCCCATGTCACACTCGTGCTTTTTTTTCTTCCGCATTTGCTATTTTAATACTCCTTTGTCCCTTTGTATTTATTGTTCAAAATTTTTTTAAAAACATAAATCCCGAGGTTTATATCTTAAATCAAAGTACAAACAGATAATAACAAAGAAATAGATAAATAGGAGTTTACTTTACATTTATGTATATAGTAAAATCCATCAAATCAAGTCTTTTAAATGTATTTTATTTAATACTATCTGTCTGACACTAAATTTATAGTCTTAACTTGTTTGTGTCATTTATAAGACAATAACATTATAGTTTATGTTAAATTATGAAAATAACCAGTGTATCACCCGTCAAAAATGGCGGAAGTTTTCACAATAAATATAATTCAGGTGAAATCTTTTAATTTTGAAAAAAAATACACAGCAGAATAAAAAAAAATAATGTAATACAGAACTTTCATTTAAATTATTTATTACTAGTAGACCCGTCGTGCGTTGCAACGATCTCAGTAAAAAGGAATACATATAGTTAAAAAAGGAATTAATTTAAGGGTCACCGGACCCATAAGTTTAACATATGCAGTTCGAAAATCTGTTCATTTCAATCAATTTCATAAAAAATATATAAATATTTTATCTATATTTCCCAATATCGTGTAAAATTTAATGGGAAATAAAATTTTAAAAGTTTAGTAAAAAAAACACATTTAAGGCCCCCAACCCCGAGGAAATCGACATTATGAGTTCAGTGCTCTATAGTAATTTAATATAGGCTCTTAAATGTTTAAATACGGAGTTTGGTCAAAATCCAGTTATTTTCTCATTATCTAACAGTTAAACTATTTTTATATAGCTAATATGAGGAATAAATACATTAAGAGGCCCCTGGGCCCATTCAGTTCAAGATGTACACTTTGAAAACCTGCTCATTTAAATTCAGTTTCATCATTGATATATTTCTGAAGTTCTTTAAAAACTGAGTGGGAGATAATATCTTAGAGTATACAAAAAAACAAAAGAAGACATTTGGGGCCCCCGACCCATTCGATCTAAGATCTAAGATGTAAATTTCAAAATGCTGTTCATTTTAATTCAGTTCCATAATTGATATATTTCTCAAGATCGTTAAAAACAGAATGGCAAATAATATATCAAACATATTCGAAAAAAAGACATTCAGGGCCCCCAGTACTGAACAATTGAACATTAGACGTGCAGCACCCTTTTTTTTTAAGATAGGCTACCAAGTTTTTATATACAAAGTTTGGTTAAGATCGATGCATTTACCCAGTAGCTATCACATAAACTAATTTTTATATAGCTCATATTAGCAAAAAATTGACTTTAAGGGACACAGGGCCCAATTAGTGCAAGATGTCAAGTTTAAAACACCTGTCTATTTCAATCAATTTCATAGCGGATATATTTATCTATATTTATCTACATTTTTAATACTTGAATGGGGAATGCAATCTTAAACGTTTATTAAAAAGACATTTTTGCCCCTCCCTCCCCAGCCTCAAAGAAATGGACATTAGGAAATTAGAGCCCAGATAGTATTTCAATATCGGCTACCAAGTTGTTATATACAAAGTTTGGTTAAAATCCATCAATTCACCTTAAAGCTAATGCTTAAACTAATTTTTATATAGCTCATATAAGAAAAGAATCATATTATGGGCCCCCGACGCTCCATGAGTGTTAAATTTCGCAAACAAAGTTGCCAGTTACCACCCCAGGATCATACTCAAAAGTCTCCAAAAGTTTCATGGCGATCGGATGAATGGTTTAGTCGGCTATAAAGGACATACATACATACGTACATACGTACATACGTACGTACATACGTACGTACGTACGTACGTACGTACGTACGTACGTACGTACGTACGTACGTACGTACGTACATACATACGTACATACGTACGTACATACGTACATACATACATACATACATACGTACATACGTACGTACGTACGTACGTACGTACGTACGTACGTACGTACGTACGTACGTACGTACGTACGTACGTACGTACGTACGTCCGTACTACAGATACATAACCTATCCAACCCTCCACCCCACCACCCCACCCCCCACACCACCACCACCACACCTCCCACACCCACCACCCCACCCCACCACCACCACCCACCCCCCCAACACCACCAACCACACCACCCCACCCCACACCCCACCCCACCCACCCCACCCCCACCCCACCACCACCCACACCTCACACCCCCACCACCCCCCCCAAACACCCACCCACCACCACCCCACCACCACCCACCACCCACCCCCCACCACCACACCACACCCACCACCCACACACACCCACCACCCCACCACCCACAAACCCCCCACCCCACCCCCCCCCCACCCCCCACCCCACCACCACCCCACCCCCCCACCCCACCACCCCACCCCCCCCACCCACCCCCCCCACCCCCCCCCCACCCACCCCCCCCACCCACCCCCACCCCCCCACCCCCCCCCCACCCCCCCCCCACCACCCCCCACCCCCCCCCCACCCACCACCCACCCCCCCCACCCCCCCCCCACCACCCCACACCCCCACCCCCCCCCACACCCCCACCCCCCCACCCAACCCCCACCCCCCACCCACCCCCCCACCCCACCCACACCCACCCCCCACCCCCCCCCCACCACCCCCCCACCCCACCACCCACCCACCCCCCCCCACCCCCCCCCCACCCCACACCACCCCCCCCACCCACCCCACCCACCCACCCCCCACCACCCACACCCCCCCAACCCCACCACCCCCCACCCACCCCACCCCCCACACCCCCCCCACACCACCCCCCCCCACCACCCCCCCACCCCCACACCACACCCACCCACCCACCCCCCCACCACCCCCCACCCCCCCACCACACCCCCCACCCCCACCCCCCCCACCCCCCCACCCACCCAACCCCCACCCACCCCACCCCCACCACCCCCCCACCCCCACCCACCCACCCCACCCCCACCACCACCCACCCCCACCACCCACCCCACCACACCCCACCCACCCCCACCCCCACAACCCCCCCACCCCCCCACCACCCACCACCCCCACCCAACCCCCCCACCCCACCCACCCCCACCCCCCCACCCACCCCCCCCACCCCCACACCACCCCACCCCCCACCACCCACCCCCCCCCCACACCACCCCCACCCCCCCACCCCACCCCCACACCCCCCCACCCACCCCCCACCCCACCCCACCACCCACCCCACCCCACCCCCCACCCCACCCACCCCACCCCAACCACCCCACCCCCCCACACACCCACCACCCACCCCCCACACCCACCCCAACCACCCCCCCCACCCCCACCCACCCCACCCCACACCCACCCCCCCCACCCCCCCCCACCCACCCCCCACACCCCACCCCCACCACCCCACCCACACCACCCCCCCCACCCCACACCCCCACCCCCCCACCACCCACCCCCCACCACCCCCCACCCCACCCACACCACCCACCAACCACCCACCCCCCCCACCCACCACCCCCACCCACCCCCCACCACCCCACCCACCACCCCCCACCCACCCCCACACAACCCCACCCCCAACCACCCCACCCCCCCCCCACACCCCCCCACCACACCCACCACCCCACCCCCCACCACCCACACCCCACCCACCACCCCCCCCACACCCCCCCCACCACCACACCCACCCCCACCCCACCCCCACCCACCCCCCCACCCCAACCACCCCACCCCCACCCACCCCCCACCCCACCCCCCCACCACCCCACCACCACCCCACCCCCACCACCCACCCCCCAACCCCACACCACCCCACCCACCACCCCCCCACCCACCCACCCCACACCACCCCCCCCACCACCCCACCCCCACCCCACCACCCCCACCCACCCCCCCACCCCACCCCACCCCCCAACCCCCCCCACCACCCACCCCCACCCCCCCACCCCACCCCCCACCCCACCCACCCCCCACCCCCCCCACACCCCACCCACCCCCACCACCCCCCCCACCCCCACCACCCCCCCCACCCCCACACCCCCCACCCACCACCACCCCCCCCACCCCCCACCCACCCCCACCCACCCCCACCCACCCCACACCACCCCCCCCACCCACCCCCACCCACCCACCCCACACCCACCCCCCACCCACCAACCCCCACCCACCCCCCCACCCCACACCCCCACCACCCCACCCCACCCCCCACCACACCACCCCACCACCCCCACCACACCACCCCCCACCCCACCCACCCCCCCCACCCCACACCCCCCACACCCCCACCCAACACCACCACCCTCCAACCCAACCACCATCCCACCCCACCAACCACCACCCACCCACCTAACACCCAACAACCTCCACACTCCACACCCACTCCAACACCTCCCAATACAACAACCATACCACCAACCAACCCTCACTACCCTCCCCTACATACACCCCCATCACCATACATACTACCTCCAACAACCTAATACACACCAACACTACCACCCAACACCTAAACACATCCACCATCCAACCCAACAACACAATACCTACATACATACACCATCACAAATCCAACACAACATCACCACATACATCCATCCATACTAATCACATACTACTACCTACACTACTACATACATCCATACCTACATACATACATACACACTACTACTCTACCTACACTACATCTACAAACATTACCTACTACATACCTCCCTCATCCATACATATCCCTATACATCCATACATACAAACATACATAATATCAACACAACATCATACATACATACATACATACATACATACATACATACATACATACATACATACATACATACATACATACATACATACATACATACATACATACATACATACATACATACATACATACATACATACATACATACATACATACATACATACATACATACATACATACATACATACATACATACATACATACATACATACATACATACATACATACATACATACATACATACATACATACATACATACATACATACATACATACATACATACATACATACATACATACATACATACATACATACATACATACATACATACATACATACATACATACATACATACATACATACATACATACATACATACATACATACATACATACATACATACATACATACATACATACATACATACATACATACATACATACATACATACATACATACATACATACATACATACATACATACATACATACATACATACATACATACATACATACATACATACATACATACATACATACCATACATACATACATACATACATACATACATACATACATGTAAAAATGTAGCCTCTACCAGCAACGATGCAAAGCTGTAGGCAATCCACAGGAGTCTGAAGGAGGTGCAACCACCAGAATTTTATTTCCGACCGTTGTCTTCAACGACTCATGGCTTTAACTCGAGATCGTCTGTTGATCCTCTCTGGAGGCAAAGACGTTCAGAGTCATTTTAAAAACAGCAGGTGATATCTTGGCACGTGTTGGCAAATACGTTCAGAGTCATTTTGGAAACAGCAGGTGATATACTTGCACGTGTTGGCAAAGACGATCATAGTCATTTTGGAAACAGTAGGTGATATCCTGGTACGAGTTGGCAAAGACGTTCAGAGTCATTTTGGAAACAGTAGGTGATATCCTGGCACATGTTGGCAAAGACGTTCAGAGTCATTTTAAAAACAGCAGGTGATATACTGGCACGTGTTGGCAAAGACGATCAGAGTCATTTATGAAACAGTAGGTGATATCATGGGACGTGTTGGCAAAGACGTTCAGTCATTATGGAAACAGTAGGTGCTATCCTGACACGTGTTGGCAAAGACGCTCTGAGTCATTTTGGAAACAGCAGGTGATATCCTGGCACGTGTTGGCAAAGAGGTTCAGAGTTATTTTGGATACATCAGGTTATATCCTGGCTCGTGTTGGCAAAGTAAAGTTCATCACTGGGCACAGGGAAGCACGATCCCTGGTGGGAACTTAAGCGTGGCGATTAGACACTATCACCAAGATGAGGTTTGAGCACCGCCCCACACAGAACTAACTGCATATGTTTGACACAGAAGGGATAATGGCTGTCGATCATGTGGCAGCTCAGGGGTGACGGTCTGATAGAAAGCCCTGCGCTGGCCGGGGATATGTATAGAGAAACTCCATTTCCTGCGGAAACGTATCTTTATACCGATGTCTGCTTGATCAGGCTTGTCTGTGATTAATTTAGCCGGGTCCTGAGAGCGTATCTTTATACCGATGTCTGCTTGATGAGGTTTGTCTGTGATGAAATGAGCCGGGTCCTAAGAGCGTAGAGCTAGACCCCAAAAACGAATGTCATGTATTTATTTTAATACAACGATATTTGATGAAATTGCTATAAAGGGCTGTTTTGGGGTTTCAGAGTTCTGATCAATAGAAATAATATATAATTTAAGAGAATTGGATGGTTCTAAAACACAAAATGAGAGGGGCAGATTACCGAAATAGTTTTGTCTAATTTAAGGAAAGAAAAAATAAGTGTCATTTTAAATGAGTAGCTGGTAGGAATTTGAATAGACAAAGATAAGTAAGATAGAAATACAGCGTAACATTACATACAACAATAAACAAAACAAAAACTTTGGACAAAGTTAATGACGTCATTTAATATTATTTGAATTAGAAATAACAACACACAAAAACGGCTTCAATTTTTTAAAAATAATTTTATTATTATTATTTTATTTTTTTACTTTGAGTTCATTTAAACGTTAACTATCAACTGAAGTATGTATACACTTGTTGTATGTCATATAAATGATAATGTATGTATAAGTATTATAGTAAGTATAGGCATATTACTTCTCTAGTTAGGATAATTATGACATAAATAACAAAAATAACCCATTGAATTTGTTGCTTCCTATCAAGAGATTTAATGTAGTGTTTTATTATATATAATCTTTAAAAAAATGCTCAGTAAATAATACCTTTATTTTAAATTATGCATTTTTATAAGTTTAACTTTACACTAAAAATTTGCAACATAACTTTAGCTATTACTCTGTAATATTGGTATAATTTATATTATATTATTATTGTTAATGAGAAAATTGAAAACTATCATATAAATACAAAAATAAATATTTAAGACATAAGTAATACTTTTCTCTGCACTCAATCTTTGTTGTTATTGTTCAAAGTGGTAGCCACTTTATTTCGTTCCTATAATTATGAATTCGTTCAAGAATAGAATCTTAATATCTGAATTAAACATTACACATAAGTAAAATAAAAATTCCATTTGCATCAGAATTTATTTAATAATAAAATAAATTGACTTATAATTATGATAACAGGTAGAAGTGCTTTCAGATCTATAATGACCTTATGAGATAAGTCGTAAAATGTATTTCTAATTACAGGATTCACGGTTAAACTAAAACAAGAATAAGGCCAGTTTGTATATTCCATTTGGTAGAATTTGTTCTTTCAAATTCAAAATAAGAGACATGTTACGTTTAAATTCAAGGAGGTACCACTAAAATAATACTTTCATTATAATTGATTACTTAAATTTAAAGCTATTCAATTTTCGTAATCTATAATTAGCCATGATCTCATGTAATGGTATTTTAAAATAGGAAATATTCCTTATGTATTTGTTATTCTTATCGTCATCCTTGAAATGCCAACTTAAAACCACTGTTGATTTTTAGCTTTCAAAAGATTTCTTTACTTTCCTAAAGACTTTACTTAAGGAGAGGTACAATGGAGAGATTGTGTTGGTCAGTGAGTCACAAAATGTGATAAAAAGCTGATCTTAACCCACTGAGGGTATGATATATAGAAGTGATGGCGATAACATGGCACGCTTGCTACAGTCGGCACGCAGAGCCTGATCAGGCGGCACGCGACTAAATTAATTCTTCCTTAATCAAACCAGCTAAGCCAAACCCACTTTCTCGGGTTTCATTGGAGTGTTGGCACTTTGCTATAAATAAGTTGGATTTTGGTTGAATTTTGGCACACTCCCAAAAAGTGTCTGCAACTTCTGATCTATATGATCACACTTTAAAACAAAACTGATTATTTACATCTGGTTACTTCACTCTCAGACTATTCCCATTAATAAGTTGTATCTTTTATTTGAACAGAAAATGTATACGTAGTCGATTAATTGCTGGTAAGACTTAATAAGTTATTTGAAGGCTCTAGTCTTCCCCTTAAAAAAAAAGTAATAATTTTATTATAACTTCAACTCACAGGAAGTCATTTCTTTCAAATTTATCTTAAAATAAAGTTGGTGATTTAATCCAAATTTTACATTGTAATTTCTGGTTAAGGAATAGAAACAAACTTTACGTGACAATATATACATGTATATGAATGATTATTAAAAATCAAATACCGTTACTGTATTCCATAATTAAATAGAAACCAAATTGACACGTGACACTATATACATGCACATGAATGATTATTAAAGAATAAAATACCATTTCACAGTATTACAATTTATTAAGAAGACACAAAAGCAAAACGAGATTAATTTGCGGGTAGAATGTATCTTTATAAGTAGTTTTTTTAGTTAAATAACATTCCTTTACATGAGTTTGGTACGTACATGTGTATAACAGTGAGGCGATACTAAACAAATCAACAAAAAGTGTGACGTCTGTTAGACTTAACTGCATAAACATTAATGAAACAGTAGGAAATGAAGCGGGGAACTGCGTTTGTGTATTTAACAAATTGATGGTAATGAAAATAATGACATATTTTTGTGTTCTTTTCATTAATTGTGCACAGTATTTTATGAAAATATTTAAGTCATCTGTAAACTTTAACGTTAGTCACGTGAGTGAAATAGTAGTTGAATAAATTCTGAAATCGCAAAATAAAATAGAGCGAAATATAAATATTTTATTGTAGTATAAGTAAATTGTATTCAAAATGTTTACGCGTGTACCGATTATACTGATAATATGAGAACTTTACGAAGGCCTAACATCTAGAAGACTGACTAAAATACGCTTCACGTTTTTGCACTTATACTTTTAAAAATGCCTAAATATTTTAAGAACTCTTTTTTTTTCATTTTGTGCATTCTCCAGGCAACAAGCAAACGAAATAAATAAACATCAACTATTGAAAACTTGTATACTTATGGATTGTTGATGAGAATGGCGTTTTAAATTTACTGCATCGTGTTACCGTGTATTATATCAGATTAGACGTGCAATTTAAAGATGTTTGTTAAATATATAAAATTACATCACTTTTACACTTCAAGCCGTCACTTGATTCGAGTTTATTTTTGCATAGACGAACTAGGCAGCCGCCTAGGGCCTCCGATTAGTCTCATTATTAGTTGGGGACCTCGCACAAGAATATTTCCATATTTATTTTTTATTTTTCTATTACATTTAGGGCCAAAAAATTCACTACGCCTAAGGCAATCAATTTCCGTAAGCCGGCCCTGAACCTACCTTCGACCATAAACGTACTCACGTACGATATGTATTTGTTAATAATCTTGTTACCCTGATAAACTTAACTCACACAGTCAACTTTTCATCTATATTGTGTATTTCTTATTCAGGAATATGGTACACGGTATTTAATAACATCACGTGTACAAGAAGAGACAACTCCCTTTAGTCAACACTTGGCCTGTATCTAAGTCAGGACAGTGGTTCTTTGGTCTCACGGCGAGCACCATTACACATACATATAATACACACATTTGGTCTCACGGCGAGCACAATTACACATACATATAATACATACATTTGGTCTCGCAGCGATAACCATTACACATACATATAAAACATACATTTGGTCTCACGGCGAACACCATTACACATACATATAATACATACATTTAGTCTCACGGCGAGCACAATTACACATACATATAATACACACATTTCACCACTGTTACCATGGAAAAACCAGTTTCTCAAGTCCATAATTTATAAATTCTTTTCTAATATTTATTACACCATTAAATATTTACTTACATAAAGCGAGATGTTTAATGTGATATCAAATGTTATTGAAGAAAAACTCTTGTAGGTGCTGTAGTTCCCTAGTTACAATCAAAGCCTCTCCCCCCCCCCAACCGTTTGAGTAAAATACAGATCAGTTTAATGCCTAGAATAGTTCTCGAGAAGGCAAATATAAGAACAAGAAAAATGTATTGATTTTATAATTTTTAAAATATTTTGTGTCATGACATAAACAGTTTGATAATTTAATGATTTGTTTTTATCGTTTATTTTGTAATGTAGTTTAGCTTATACATGTACATTAAACAAATAACTGTTTAGGTTTTCTGTCCCTTATTTGGACGCAATAATCTTCTGTATTGAAGGAGCGTCTGTATCAGATAAGATGAAGTACTGATGTACATTTTGTTGTTTAGCGTGTGTACATTTGACTTTGTATTGGCTCACCGCGCTTCACCGAATGTTTTAGTTTTCATATAAAGAAAGAACCAATCTATAGAAGATTGTAACTGACTAGAGGGTGAATTCACAGATAGTAGACATATAAGAAAGGAAGTACTTTAAATACATTAACACTCTACAGAACGGCTGCGTTGAGCAAAACTAATGACGTCATTTCCAATTGTTGAAATATTTTATTAAAGAAAAGGGAGGTCGTTTTGTATTTATATTTTTACTTTATGTTAATCTAAATCTTCACTCTAAATAATTCTGTAATTATGCTATTCAAGTGATAACGTAAAAATTATTATTTTCGGCCTTTTTGTAAATCCCTTATATTAACTTCACCGTCTTGTCTGTCGTGATATCTTGATCGGGCGGGCGGAAAAACAAAAGTAAAAAATTAACCAATTTCAGTGATGCTATCCAGCTGAAATTTTGCACATAGACTTATGTCCCCTAATAATGCATTGTATCAAAAGTTCACATCGATGGAATGTACTGTAATTAAATTTTATCATTTTAAGGTTATCTCTATATAACTATATGTAGCCGTCTGCTATTGTTTACATCAACGTGTCACTTGAGTTCACGCTATCCATCGATGACCACATTTCGTGTTTTACACCAAAGGAGTTCACTCAGTTTCAGTCAGTAAATTTTTGTCGCATTTGAACATAATCAATACTTTTAGTTATCATATGTAAAGGATTTATAGTTAAAAACTTTGTTTTTATGGGTTGATTAATTTGTTTACTTTTCTATATATAATTTGTCGTGACGTCCATTACAGAATACATAATACGCAATAACATTAGTTTTTCAAGGGATATAATTTTCTTTTTAATATTTTTAATCTTTTTTATTATTAACTTGAATAAATAATTACTAATATTTAGGACTGTTATCGATTAATTTAAAATTAATCGTTAACTTTTGAAAAATTATCGATTAATTAATCGATAATTTCGATTAAAGCCAAAAATAGAAATTTATGACGTCATTAAACTGAAAATTTCAAGGGAAGTAATAAAAACAGGTATTGACTTTAACAAAAAATATTGAGTTATTCCCCCCTGTTTCCCTGCGCTGATGGTGTCAGCCATTTTTGACCACGTTTTTATTAACTCCCTTTCGTTCCTGTGGCATTGTTTGTGTGTCTATCCAAGATTTTTCAAATATGCCAACGTAAAATTGAACCACTTCTGATAGCCCTAGAGATCTCAAAATTAATCCACAGATAGAACTTGGATGACAATGCATTGTATTAAAATTAATTTCAGATCGATCGAATGTACCGTTATTAAATTATTGAATTTTTTAGTTTATCTATATATAAGCATCTGTACCGTCTGCTTTCGTTGACATTCACGAGTTCACCCCGTGACCACATCACCGTGTTTTTAAAACGTTGGGCGGGCTCTTAAGAGGTGTTTGGTATAAAAAAAATAGAGGTAAAAAATATTTTAAAAACCCCGTTTTTTTAAGTGGACTAAAAAGAATAAAATAAATATAGGTAAAAAAAGATTTTTAAAAACCACGTTTTTATAAGTGTACTAAAAAGAAGAAAATAATTTAAAACGAATAAGTTCAAGTACTTTCATATAATATGACTAGTATGACTGTAAACGTGGGGCGGGTGTTTGGATAAAAATAAAAGATTTATAATTAAGAAGGCAAAAAAGATATCTATAAGTGAGAGAATGAGTGAACTGCATATGTAAAACCTCATAAGCGCCCGCCCAACGTTTTTAGTCATATTATATGAAATTACTTTAACTTATTAGTTTTAAATTATTTTCTTCTTTTTAGTACTCTTACAAAAACGTGGTTTTTAAATATCTTTTTGTTACCTCTATTTATACCACGTTTTTATTAACCTGCTTTCGTTCCTGTCTGTCAACTATTTTTTTTATTTTCTGCCGGTCCACATATATTAACAAAATATAATTTTAATATTACGCGGGAGATGTGTGTACGTACAACTATATATATAAATCATTATTAATTTTAAAAAAATAATTTTTAAAAAGTATTCTAAATATTTTCTTAAATTTTAATTTAATTTTTATCGATTAAAATTATTTTAATCGATATTTAATCGCTAAAATTTGTAACGATTAATCGAGAAATGAATCGATAATTTCCGCAGCCCTAATAATATTGCAGATTATTTTTTGTAATAAAAGATATTTGGGAATATGTAAAAAAACGAAAATAAAATATTTCCTTAATTTCCCTTTTTTGCAATTAAATTTCTTCATATTAAAAATAGCTGCAAACTACTTTATTTAGACATTTCAACAAATTTAATTCTTCAGGGTTCTGATTTCCTTAATGAAATCTTGCACAGCCATTTCTAACCTCAATTAATTTCTGAATGTTAAACATTAAAATTTGTGTTTCTGAAATATCTCTGACATGACTTAACACAGTTTGTGGCTCCCCTGATTATATAAAGTTAACATTGACGATTAGTTTGAATTTGAAAGAATTTTTTAGTGGCTGTCCATAAAGTACGTCACGCTCCAGATGGGGGGGGAGGGGGATGTAAGAAAGTGTGACAGTTTGCGACAGAGGCGAGGGGTCTGGCCATATTTGACGTCTTGATATTTTGTATTAAATTTTGATTATTTTGATAATAAAAAAACACATTTTTGTTCGAAAGTGTGACGTACTTTAGGGGGGGGGATCTGAGATGTGTGACAGTTTGTGACATGGGGGAGGGGGGAGTTAAAAATGGTCAAAAAGAGCGTGACGTACATTATGGACGGCCCCATATTAAAGGTAGAAATCAAAAACTCATCTTTAATGTTGAATGTTAAAACATTTCAAAATATATCAATCTATTTCCAATGTTGTTTTTTAAAATGTTTTCATTTCATGAATTTCTTTATAAAAACTGGTTTTATTCACAGATTTTTTGTTATAAATGTGTTATTTTCTTAAGATCGATATCAAACAAGAGAAAATGGCTCTCTTTACCGGCCATCTAGTAATCTAAGGTCAAACTGTAAACTTATTTATAACCGTACAAGTTTTATCGCACATCGACAACAAAACGTGGGATGTCATTGCCGAGGAGAGCAACCTCTGTCGGTCGAAAGTGCGTGGGATCATTCAAGTTGCAGAAGACACCCTCACAGCTAGGAGTGAATAGAGAAGAGCAGGAGAAAGGTAAAGAGGGGGGGGGGAGAGGAGCAGGAGTCAATGCCATCGTCTCTTGAGGATGGGCAGATGCCATATATTTACATGTTTTATTCTTAAATAGGCATCAAGAATTTTCCAAAAACTGAAATTCAAGATTCCACTTATTAATCAGATGAAAGCAAGCGATAATAAAAAATAATGTGAATTAAAAAGAACCCAATATTATGATATTTTATTAGAGATATGAGAAATAAGCCGTTAAAATTGTGTGTTTACATATAAGTAGCAGTTTTATTGCTGAGATCGATTTTAAGTACGGTAATTGTTGACTGTTTGAAAAATACTGGCAATGATTGAAAGCAAATTTACATAGAGCTTTATTAAAATAATTTATTAAATTTTAAAAACACAAGGTTTTGTCGTAATCATCGAGCTACTATATTATACTGCTAATTTAAGGCCAACCTAATATACTCGTATCTACGTGTTTCAACGATTTCAGAAAACAATTCATTTCTAGAACATGTAAATAGTAGAGGCTCTATATATAGTACAAGAAGAATTGCCCAAGCTTAATACATGAACTAAAACAAAGATTGTGTTGTGTCACATATCGATCTATTTTAACAACGCTAATAGAAATGTACCCAATTGAGCCATTGCTAGGCAAAACTCATTAATAAATTATGATTCTAAACAAAATTGCTTAATCTGTACATGCTTCAAATATATTTATATAACTCTCAGTTTTGTCTTAATTCTTGTAATCTTGTAACAAGTTGACTTGCCATCGTCAGTAAAACTCAAATAATCTGATATAACTATAGGAAACAAATAAAACAACATCCATAGTTAGTGGATAATGAGATGTGATAAGATCTGATATAACTATAGGTAACAAATAAAACACCATCTATAGTTAGTGGATAATGAGATGTGATAAGATCTGATATAACTATAGGAAACAAATAAAAAACATCCATAGTTAGTGGATAATGAGATGTGATAAGATCTGATATAACTATAGGTAACAAATAAAACAACATCCATAGTTAGTGGATAATGAGATGTGATAAGATCTGATATAACTATAGGTAACAAATAAAACAACATCCATAGTTAGTGGATAATGAGATGTGATAACATCTGATATAACTATAGGTAACAAATAAAACAACATCCATAGTTAGAGGATAATGAGATGTGATAAGATCTGATATAACTATAGGTAACAAATAAAACAACATCCATAGTTAGTGGATAATGAGATGTGATAAGATCTGATATAACTATAGGTAACAAATAAAACAACATCCATAGTTAGTGGATAATGAGATGTGATAAGATCTGATATAACTATAGGTAACAAATAAAACAACATCCATAGTTAGTGGATAATGAGATGTGATAAGATATGATATAACTATAGGAAACAAATAAAACAACATCCATAGTTAGTGGATAATGAGATTTGATAAGATCTGATATAACTATAGGTAACAAATAAAACAACATCCATAGTTAGTGGATAATGAGATGTGATAAGATCTGATATAACTATAGGTAACAAATAAAACAACATCCATAGTTAGTGGATAATGAGATGTGATAAGATCTGATATAACTATAGGTAACAAATAAAACAACATCCATAGTTAGAGGATAATGAGATGGGATAAGATCTGATATAACTATAGGTAACAAATAAAACAACATCCATAGTTAGTGGATAATGAGATGTGATAAGATATGATATAACTATAGGAAACAAATAAAACGACATCCATAGTTAGTGGATAATGAGATGTGATAAGATATGATATAACTATAGGAAACAAATAAAACGACATCCATAGTTAGCGTATAATGAGATGTGATAAGATCTGATATAACTATAGGAAACAAATAAAACAACATCCATAGTTAGCGTATAATGAGATGTGATAAGATATGATATAACTATAGGAAATAAATAAAACGACATCCATAGTTAGTTGATAATGAGATGTGATAAGATATGATATAACTATAGGAAATAAATAAAACGACATCCATAGTTAGTGGATAATCAGATTATATGTATGTGTAATGGTGCTCGCCATGAGACCAAATTAATGTATTATATGTATGTGTAATGGTGCTCGCCGTGAGACCAAATGTATGTATTATATGTATGTGTAATGGTGCTTGCCGTGAAACCAAATGTATGTATTATATGTATGTGTAATGGTGCTCGCCGTGAGACCAAATGTATGTATTATATGTATGTGTAATGGTGCTCACCGTGAGACCAAATGTATGTATTATATGTATGTGTAATAGTGCTCGCCGTGATACCAAATGTATGTATTATATGTATGTGTAATGGTGCTTGCCGTGAAACCAAATGTATGTATTATATGTATGTGTAATGGTGCTCTCCCTGAGACTAAATATATGTATTATATGTATGTGTAATGGTGCTCGCCGTGAGACCAAATGTATGTATTATATGTATGTGTAATGGTGCTTGCTGTGAGACCAAATGTATGTATTATATGTATGTGTAATGGTGCTCGCCATGAGACCAAATGTATGTATTATATGTATGTGTAATTGTGCTCGCTGTGAGACCAAATGTATGTATTATATGTATGTGTAATGGTGCTCGCCATGAGACCAAATGTATGTATTATATGTATGTGTAATGGTGCTCGCCCTGAGACCAAATGTATGTATTATATGTATGTGTAATGGTGCTCGCCCTGAGACCAAATGTATGTATTATATGTATGTGTAATGGTGCTCGCCCTGAGACCAAATGTATGTATTATATGTATGTGTAATGGTGCTCGCCGTGAGACCTAAGAAGCGCTGTCCTGACTTAGATACAGGCCAAGTGTTGGTTGAAGGGAGTTGTCTCTTCTTGTACACGTGATGTTATTAAATACCGTGTACCGTATTCCTGAATCGGAAATACACAATATAGATGAAGAGTTGACTGCGTGAGTTAAGTTGATCAGGTAACAAGATTATTAACAAATAAATATCAAACGTGAATAAGTCATGGTGGATGGTAGGTTCACTTGAATAAAATCGAATCAAGTGACGGCTTGAAGTGTAAAAGTGATGCAATTTTATATTTAACAAACATCTTTAAATTGCACGTCTAATGTGATATAATACACGGTATCGCGATGCAGTAAATTTAAAACGCCATTCTCATCAACCATCCATAATTATACAAGTTTTCAATAGTTGATGTTTATTTATTTTGTTTGCTTGTTACCTGGAGAACGCACAAAATAAAAAAAAGAGTTCTTAAAATATTTTGGCATTTTTAAAAGAGTAAGTGCAAAAATGTGAAGCATATTTTAGTCAACTTCTAGATGTTATGCCTTAGTAAATTTCTCATATAATCAGTATAATCGGTACACACGTAAACATTTTGAATACAATTTACTTACACTTAAACTACAATAAAATGTTTATATTTCGTTCTATTTTATTTAGTGATTTTAGAAATTATTCAACTACTATTTCACTCACATGACGAACGTTATAGTTTACAGATGACTTAAATAATTTCATAAAATACTGGGCATAGGTAATGAAAAGAAAAAAATATGTCATTATTTTCATTACTATCAATTTGTTAAATACAACAAACGCAGTTCCCCGCGTCATTTCAACTGTTTCATTAATGTTAATGCAGTTAAGTGTAACAGAAATCACACTTTTTGTTGTTTTGTTTAGTATCGTCTCACTGTTATATACACGTACGTACCAAACTCATGTTGGTATCGTCTCACTGTTATACACACGTACGTACCAAACTCGTGTTAGTATCGTCTCACTGTTATATACACGTACGTACCAAACTCATGTTAGTATCGTCTCACTGTTATACACAGTACGTACCAAACTCATGTTAGTATCGTCTCACTGTTATACACACGTACGTACCAAACTCATGTTAGTATCGTCTCACTGTTATACACACGTAAGTACCAAACTCGTGAAAATGAATTTTATTTAAAGTATTACACGTTTTCATAGAAACCAACTTTACATGTGACACTATATACATGTATAAGAATCAAATACCATTAAAGTATTACACAATTTAATAAGAAGACACATAGCAAAATGAGATTAATTAGCAGGTAGCATGTATCTTTATTAGGTCTTTTGATTAATTAAAATTTAATCGTTGACTTTTGAAAATTTAACGATTAAATAATCGTTAATTTCGATTAAAGCAAAAAACATAAATTTATATGCTGTCATAAGTAACATTTATTAAAATACTTTTTGAAAATCGAAATAACACTGGAATGTCTTCTTTATATGACATCTTTTAACCAACAACGCAAACAGACAAGTGTATTGACGTTATTTTTGATCTTATTGACAATATGAGCTTTTTTGTGTCTTACCTGCAGTTTCCGATACTTTAGTGGATGTTTGGTTTGCAGGTGATATGTAAGCGAAGTGTTAGAACCATGGTAGGAATGTTTCATTTAAGCAGCGCGGCTGCGCAGATATTTGACCGACGCCACGCAGGAGTTTACAATCAGTGCGCAGCAAATTTTGTAAAATATTGCACGAGAAATGGACTGTGTGCAAATTTGCACACGAGTTGTTTTTTTTTAAAAATCTTTGCACACGGATCAACAAAGCTTTGACTTAGAGGGAACATTGCATGGTAGGCAAACGATTTCTCTTAATGGACACAACAAACTTTATCAACATTTTAAACATTCACGTCAGTCAATAGTTTAAAAACAAAATGTTTGTGTAATCGTCCGGAAATTAGTTTATATTTATCGGGCGAAATATTTTACTTTTTGACTTCCAGTACATTTATAAGTGGTGGGTCGATTAATCGTTAAAATAAATTTTAATCCTTAAAATTTGTAACGATTAATCGAGAAATTAATCGTTAATTTCTGCAGCCCTAATCTTCATAAGTCGTTTTTTAGTTAATGGAATTTGATTCTTTAATAGTCATTCATATAAATGCATATAGTGTCACATGTAAAGTTGGTTTCTATACTTTAACCAGAAAATACAATGTAAAATTTGGATTAAATCATCAACTTAATATTAAGATAAATTTAAAAGAAATTATTTCCTGTGAGTTGAAGTTATCGTAAAATTTATTAATTTTTTTAAAGGGAAGACTAGAGTCTTCAAATAACTTATTAAGTCTTACCACCAATTAATCGACTATGTGTACATTTACTGTTCAAATGAAAGATACAACTCATTAATGGGAATAGTCTGATAGTGAAGTAACCAGATGTAAATAATCAGTTTTGTTTTAAAGTGTGATCATATAGATCAGAAGTGGCAAACACTTTTTGGGAGTGTGCCAAAATTCAACCAAAATCAAACTTATTTATAGCAAAGTGCCAACACTCCAATGAAACCAGAGAAAGTGGGTTTGTCTTAGCTGGTTTGATTAAGAAAGTAATAATTTAGTCACGTGCCGCCTGATGACACTCTGCGTGACGACTGTGGCACGTGTGCCATAGGTTCGCCATCACTTCTATAGATCCTACCCTCATAGGGTTAAGATAAGCTGGTTATCACATTTTTGTGACTCACTGACCAACATAATCTCTCCAGTGTCCCATTCCTTAAGTAAAGTCTTTAGGAAAGTCAAGAAATTTTTTGAAAGCTAAAAATCAACAGTGGTTTTAAGTTGGCATTCCAAGGGTGAAGATAAGAATAACAAATACAGAAGTAATATTTCCTATTTTAAAATACCATTACATGAAATCATGGCTATTTATAGATTACGAAAATTGAATATCTTTAAATTTAAGTAAGCAATTATAATGAAAGTACTATTTTAGTGGTACCTCCTTGAATTTTAACGTAACGAGTCTCTTCAGATGAATTTGATAGAGCAAAGTCTACAAAATGGAATATACAAACTGGCCTTATTCTTGTTTTAGTTTAAGCGTGAATCCTGTAATTAGAAATACTTTTTTTACGACTTAACACATAAGGTTATTATAGACCTGAAAGCACTTCTCCCTATCATCATAATGAAATCAATTTATTTTATTATTAGTGAATTTCTTATTCCAATGGGATATTTATTTCAATTATGCATAATGTTTAATTCTGATATAAAGATTTTATTCTTGAACGAATTCCTAATTTTAGGAACGAATAAAAGTGGAAACCACGTTTAGGAAAAAATAGTATATGCATAATGCGAACAAGAAAGTTTTACTTATGTCATACTAATCTATGATTGTATTTACATGATAGTTTTCAATTTTCTCATTAACAATAAAAATTCAATATAATTGTACAGATAATACAGAGTAATAAATAAAGTTATGTTGCAAATTTTTACTGCACAGGAAAATATATAAAAATAGTTAATTTCAAAATAGGTATTATTTACTGAACATTTTTCTAAAAAGATTATGTATAAAAAAACAATGCATTAATTCTCTTGATACGAAGCAACACATTAAATGGGTTATTTTTGTCATTGATGTCATAATTCTCCTAACTAGAGAAGTCACGCGCCAATACTTAAAATAATACTTATACACACGTTATCATTGATATGACATACAACAAGTGTAAATATACTTCAACTGATAGTTAACGTTTAAATGAAGTCAAAGGACAAAAAAAAATTATTATTTTTTAAATGGCAGCCATTTTTGTGTGTTGTTATTGCTAATTCAAATAATATTAAATGACGTCATTAACTCTGTCCAAAGCTATTGTTTTGTTCATTGTTGCATGTAATGTTACGCTGTATATATATCTTACTTATCTTTGTTTATTCAAATTCCTTCCAGCTACTCATTAAAACTGACACTTATTTTTTCTTTCTTTAAATTAGACACTAACTATTTGGGTGATCTGCCCCTCTCATTTTGTGTTTTATAACCATAACATTCTCTTAAATTATATATTACTAAGGTATCACCCGTCAAAAATAACGGAGTTTTCATAATGGATATATTTCAGTTTTTGTAATTGTCCCTTCTGCCTGAAAGCCGCATAGTAAATAATCAGAAAATGTAGAGACCAAGAGAGAAAAATTAAATCTATTTTCCATATTGAACAATTTTATGCGGACGTTTGAAAGTAGTGTTTTTTTTTGTGTTTTTTTTGTTTGCAATATACTTTTCAAGGTTATTTTTTTTTAGCGGTGGGCTTTCTAAAATCTAGCGTTACGAACGGACATTGCAGAGTATATATTTTGATTATATATACGAATATATGTGTTATGAGAAAACCTCCAAGCTTAGGCTTCGCGTTATATAAGTTTGTAAGAATAATAATGATATAATGATGATAATAGTAAATGCATAGTGAATTACACACAGCATAAAATGATACTGCGGGAGAGAAGTTTGAAGTTCGACGTATTAACAAATATTGCTGAGGAGTCAGCCGGACATTAACTTGCGGCATTGAATAGTGTGCACCAATTATGAGTGCACCAATAATACAGCACAGTGCTTTCAATATAAATTATGTGACTGTAATGTGATCCACATCACGCATATCTGTGATTTGAAGCCGTTTAAGCTTCATCGATGATTATGACTTGTCAGTTTATTCGCCCATTTGTCATTATTACCACAGCATTGTCAAAACTTGTAAAAAATAAACTGTAATTTTACACATGTTAATAACTATTTATTTTGCATGAAACGTAGTAAGCAAAGTTTGTCACAGGATAACAGAAAAGATTAACTTATCAACTGTTAATCATATTTACAATTTAATATTCACGTGTTAGTAATTCACATAAACATTTTTAATGTTGTCAAGTCAGCACCTTTTCAAGATATATTATGACTTGTCAGTTTATGCGCCCATTGGTCAATACATTATTTCCTTTACATTATCAAAAACATGTAAATAAAAAATTGTAACTATTTACAAATATGAATTACAACGAATTATTTATTTTGCATGAAACCTTTGAAGTAAATTTAAGCACTGGATAAAAGAAGATATTAAGGTATCAACTTTAATATACACGTTTTAGGAATTCTAATAAACGTTTTCATTATTGTCAAGTCAGCATTCCTTCCAGTTCTATATTAAAAGCAAAGATTTTTTATTCAAAATTAGTCTAAGACACATTGAAATATTACATGTAAATAACAATAAAAAAAACTATTGTGGGGAGTAGTCCGATTTTTTTTAAACATACAAATATGCAATCTCAAAGTGTATAAAATAAAAACAAACGCTAAACTGAAGCATAAGTTGACAAATTTCTTTTTCAGTAATAAATAATGGCTTTGTAGTTCAAAACGCATCGAAACTTGACAACCGAACGACAACCAATTGTAAATTTCATAAACCGAAAAACGAATGTCATATTATATTAATATAGAAAATTAAAGTTATAATTACGTAAGAAATATTGACATGGACACATACACAAAAACGGACATTTAATATAAAAAAAATAATAATAATATTAATCACATCAAATAAAACATTGCTCTTTTTACTTCGTTCCCTTCACACATTAATAAAAGCTCAAATAATGACGTCACCTCAAAATATTTTATGGTGAGCAACACATTTTGTAATAATCTCGAAGGCAAATTTTTATTTTTTTAATCGGGAATTACCTCGTATAGCGTAGGACTGACTGACAGACACTACTGACTTGCGTGACAATTGCAAATTATATAGTTTTATTTTTATTAATCAAAACTCTGAAACCCAAAAAAGCCCTTTAAAGCAATTTCATCAATTATCACTGTAATTAAATAAATACATGGCAATCTCCTTTGGGGTCGAGCTCTAGGCTTTTAGGACCCGGCTCAATTCATCACAGGCAAGCCACATCAAGAAGACATCGGTATAAAGATACGCTCTTAGGACCCGGCTCAAATTTATCGCAGACAAGCCTCATCAAGCAGACATCGGTATAAAGATACGCTCTTAGGACCCGGCTCAATTTATCACAGACAAGCCTCACCAAGCAGACATCAGTATAAAGATACGCTCTTAGGACCAGGCAAAATGTATCACAGACAAGCCTCATCAAGCAGACATCGGTATAAAGATAAGCTCTTAGGACCCGGCTCAATTTATCACAGACAAGCCTCATCAAGCAGACATCGGTATAAAGATACGCTCTTAGGACCCGTCTCAATTTAGCACAGACAAGCCTCATCAAGCAGACATCGGTATAAAGATAAGCTCAATTTATCACAGACAAGCCTCATCAAGCAGACATCGGTTTAAAGATAAGCTCAATTTATCACAGACAAACCTCATCAAGCAGACATCGGTATAAAGAAACTTTTCCACAGGAATTGGAGTTTCTCTATTCATATCTCCGGCAAGCGCAGGGCTTTCTATCAGACCATCACCTCTGAGCTGCCACATTATCGACAGCCATTATCCCTTCTGTGTCAAACATATGCAGGTAGTTTTGTTTGGGACACTGTCCAGTTCTCATCTGCGTGATAGTGTCTAATCGCTAAAGACTTGAACCTTACAGTCGCCGTAAGCCTCTATTGTGGTCAGAGACTCGTCGTGCTGCTTCTCTACTGGCCTGGATTTTGTCACCGGCACATTGGCCAGTGTCATATTTAGTTCAGGCGATTCAAAGCTTTCTGTGGTCCCCTTTCGGGGATCAGACGCATTACTTCGGCTTTTTAAGTCTGTTCCTCTTTACCCGTCGTAATTATATTGTATTGTTATTTGTAATGACCCAGTCATTAGCCGAAACATAAACTTTTGCATTAATTAGTTAACAATAAATCTTTTATTAATTGTATTTAATTAACAAATTATTTGTATATGTTTCATTCATTTAAAAGGTTTATAGCAGTCCTATTCTATATGACATAATTTCTACTGCGGCTATGCTTGGTCACGGTTCGTAACATCCCGCATAAATAACGAAAAGCTTGTTGTTGTTTTTGTTTTTGTATTCTGTCCAGTCCCACTAGAGCCGTTCGGTTGTCAAAAGCCTGGACAGGGAGGCTGTAGCCAATGTCACCCCTCAAAGCCTGGACAGGGAGGCTGTAGCCAATGTCACCCCTCAAAAGCCTGGAAAGGGAGGCTGTAGCCAATGTCACCCCTCAAAAGCCTGGACAGGGAAGCTGTAGCCAATGTCACCCCTCAAAAGGCCTGGACAGGGAAGCTGTAGCCAATGTCACCCCTCAAAAGCCGAGACAGGAAGGCTGTAGCCAATGTCACCCCTCAAAGGCCTGGACAGGGAGGATGTAGCCAATGTCTTTCATCAAAGGCCTGGACAGGGAAGGCTGTAGCCAAAGTCACCCCTCACACTACCGAGATAGAGAGCTGCTAGTTGACTTTCGTTTGCGCCACAACTCGTGCTCGCCAGTTTTTTTCCTAGGGACAGTTTCGTTATGGTTATCGCGCACAATTCAAGCACTAGCTATAATCAATTGTTCTTGAAAACAGCTTTATGAATTTATAATCCTGTTTTTTCCTTAAAGTTAAAGCGTGTGTATAATATCTTATTACTTAAAACAAAAGACATATCAGACGAATTTTGTTATAATATAAACAGCCGTACACATACAAAATATTATTTAAGAAGATATGTATTAAAAATCATACTAGTTTTGAGATATTCAAGTTTTAAAGTTAAAAAATGTACAGATTTGTTATAAATTAACTAAACAGATTTGGATTTTTAATTGGGTCAAAGACATAATTTTTTAATAAAACCTAATTCTGAGCATTCTATTTTTCATCCTCTATCAGATACGGTTAATAATTACGATTATTTAAAAATAAAATATCGCCTTTTCTTCCCTTGTGGTCTTCTAAATATTTTTTTAAAATTTATATTAACATTATAGTTTTAAGTCCAGCATTTAGGAACTATAGAAGTATTTAAAACATATATAAATACTTGTATTAAAAAACATGTAAATATAAGGTAATTCTGCTGCTTGAACATACATGTATTCAGAATTTCTTTTGAATTTTAATTTTTTCTTTCTAAAATTAATACTTGTTGTTAAGTCTGATTTTCTTATGTTGTAAATTATCGCTTTCTATTTTCGTATTTTGATGACATTTTTTGACAAACTCTATGCTACAATATCAGTAAAACATAGGATATCGGAAAACATAAAGAGAAAAAAATTATTACATTGACCACTTAACGAGGCCAGAATTGGTCAAATTTGAAAGATTTATATTCTTTTAAAATAATTTTATGACAATATGAGCTTAAAGGATTTGTATATTCAGCAGAACAAGCTTGACATTTGTGAGGTTTACCTCCTATATGAAATCTGCGGTGACTGTAAATAAAATTATACAAATAAATCGAAAACTTTAATACAGCTTACGATCTTAATATGAGAAAGAATTTATTTAAAATTAGTGCCGGTTATGATTTTTTTTAAATGTTCGATTAATCGATAAAAAATTACAATGAGTAATCGATTTATTTAGATTAATTATATTTTATAACGACTATAAAAATCCCTTTAGTTGCGATTCATTATTTCGCGAAATCGATTAAGTCGCGTTAATTCCGTGGCTCGCAAATTTTGAGACGTAACACAGCAAATTCGTTCAGCTACGAAAGAAAAAAGGAAAAATAAACTTCTTATGTCCATATGCAATAATATGCATGTCTTAAATTACAACAATACGTGGGGAAAGTATATACTTTTTAAAAATACAAATTACTAATAAATTGGAAAACAAATATTTTAGAATTAATTTTAAAATTGTAATCGAATTTAAATCGATAAAATTAAGTTTAATAGCTTAAAATTTGTAACGATTAATCCATAAATTAATCTTTAATTTTTGCAGCCCTATTAAAAATCAATCAAGAAGACATTACAGTAATAATGTATTGATTTAATTTTAAAACAAACAAACAACAAAAAAAATTAAATTACAAAAGATTTTAAATTATACATACATGTAAAAAAGAATCGTTTTAATCAAACTATCAATGTTGGTATTATCTGCTTGGAAGTTTATTTGAAAAATAAATCTGATGATTTAAATGAAAATTCAAAACGACGTTAAAAAATAACTGAATACTAATCAAAGTACATAATTTGCTATGTATGTCCAGTCCGTGCGTCCCGTCCAAGACGCTACTAATTTTAGAAAGCAGCGCACCAAATTACTACACCAAAAATAACTCTTTTCGAACTTACGCATAAAATTGTTCAATATGGAAATAAATGAATAAAATAATAATAAATAATTTAAATGAAATTCCTGTATTACATATTTTTTTTTATGCTGTTGTTGTTAAACCCGGGCGGGAGCCGGGTACTTGCCCCTAGTATATATATAAGACGCATTTGTTGTCTGGTTGTCTGTCTGTTCCCTAAGAACTCAAGATCCAGACAAGCAAATAACGTGAAATTTGGTACACGTACACAAAATTATACCGGAAAGGTTATTAAACAGGTTTCGTTCCATATATATAAGATACTGGGGGCCGGAGGCCCAAAATGTAATTTTTCCTTATATGAGCTATATAAAATCACAATTATTGAAAATTAAGACGTAAAATAATGACGCAAAATAATAAACATTTTGGTGTCGAGATTAACAAGAAGGCGATTATCGCCATAAAATATTTTTGTTGTTGTTGCTTTTGTTGTTGCTTTTGTTGTTGTAGTTGTTGTTTTGTTGTTGTTGCTTTGTTGTTGTTGCTGTTGTTGTTGTAGTTGTTGTTTTGTTGTTGTTTTGTTGTTGATTTTTTTTTGTTCTTTTGTTTTTGTTGTTGTTGCTGTTGTTGTTTTTGTTGTTGTTGCTGTTGTTGTTGCTGTTGTTGTTGCTGTTGTTGTTGCTGTTGTTGTTGCTGTTGTTGTTGCTGTTGCTGTTGTTGCTTTTGTGTTGTTTTTGCTGTTGTTGTTGTTGTCCACATCCCTTGCCCTGCGACGACAATGCCCTTCATGTTGTTGTTGCTGTTGTAGTTGTTGTTTTGTTGTTGTTGCTTTGTTGTTGTTGCTGTTGTAGTTGTAGTTGTTTTGTTGTTGTTTTGTTGTTAATTTTGCTGTTTCTGTTGTTGTTTTTGTCGTTGTTGCTGTTGTTGTTGCTGTTGTTCTTGTAGTTGTTGTTTTGTTGTTGTTGCTTTGTTGTTGTTGCTTTGTTGTTGTTGCTGTTGTTGTTGTAGTTGTTGTTTGTTGTTTTGTTTATGTTGTTTGTTTTTGTTGTTCTGTTGCTGTTGTTGTTAAACCCGGGCATAGCCGGGTACTTGCCCCTAGTAAATGAATAAAATAATAATAAATAATTTAAATGAAATTCCTGTATTACATATTTATTTTTTTTCTGTGTATTTTTTTCAAATTTAATAGATTTCAGCTGAATTATATTTATAGTCAAATAGTGTTATTAGATAAAATAGATTTAAAAGACCTGATTTGATGGATTTTACTATATACATAAACTTAAAATAAACTCCTATTAATCTATTTATATTGTTATTATCTGTTTGTACTTTGGTGTAAGGTATAAACCTCGGGATTTATGTTTTTAAAAAGGTTTGAACAATAATTACAAAGGGTCAAATGAGCATTAAAATAGCAAATGCCGAAAAGAAGCACCGGTGTGACATGAGGTGGTAAAGGAGACAGGAGGTGGGGCGAGGGATCACATCAACAAACCAGGTAACCCAGTGACAAAACCGGTTGCAGCCCTCATCATAGTCCTCGTGGTGGCCTCCGTCATAGTCCCGATGGCGACCCCCCGTCATAGTCCTCGTGGTGGCCCCCGTCATAGTCCTCGTGGCAGCCCCCGTCATAGTCCCGATGGCGGCCCCCCGTCATAGTCCCGTTTGGCCAAAGCTATAGTACTCGCGGTGGCCTCCGTCATAGTCCACGTAGCAGCCCCCGTCATTGTCCTCGTGGTGGCCCCCGTCATAGTTCTCGTGGTGTCCCCCATCATAGTCCTCGTGGTAGCCCTGTTATAGTCCTAATGGTTGCCCCCATCAAAATCCTCGTGGTTTTCACCAGCAAAGTCCTCGTGGTTTTCACCGTCATAGTCCTCATGGTGGCCCTCGTTATAGTCCCCGTGTCTGTTCCCGCTGGAGGTTAACGACAGAAGCGTTACTGGGGCATTACATTGGGAGAGGCCACAAGTGCCAGACCAGAGCCGCCTCAAATGAAGTAGGACTGCCAGATAAAAAGTTTTAAAATGAATAACATGAGGAAAGAAACTAAAACATAACTATACGCCCCGCAGCATAGCATACGCCGCAGACTCGCTCATGGAGAGTGCAAAGAAAGTGGAGAAAGTACGGACACAAACTACAGAACGAAGAAATCAGAACAACGCGAGTGAACGTCGGTTTGGGGGGGGGGACTGCCAACTCATTGTTTGTTTCGAGTATTCGCACTGTGGTTATCTACCTTCCCACCACCCTTTACCACCCTTTGCCAACCTTAAACTAATAATTTTTTTTTAAAAACCCATTTCGTTGGGGCTTGACCCAGGACCTTTCCAATATAAGGCGGACATGATAACCAGTACACTACGCAGCTCACGTTATTATGTGAAGGAACAATGCAAGTGACTGCAAGGACCATTGTTGGTCTCGAGACATTGGTCGACCCCAGCGATGGTCATTCCTCATGCTCGTTTGCACATACTCGCTTTGGTGAAGGAGGCGGAAGGAGGGTTAGCGAGTCGGCATACGTGCGATGTGTCCCGCATGTTTGGGCGACGTAGTGAATTATATATACAAATTAATTTTTTAATTAAAAAAACAGTCATTTTACCTTTTGGGGATTTAAAGTGGTTGGAACAGTACAGACATTCATTAAATAGGAAATAATATATAATGACAGGCACATGAAAGGGAAAATGGTCTCGCTGAATATTACAGATAAGAAAGATAGTTACACACTTGTAAACATATACGCACAGCTAAGCGCAAAATTTGAGAAATGTATTTGAGAGAGCGAAGATTATTTTAGTGGTCCATTTTAATTATATAACAATCCCCTTAGATACAACTAATCCCAAATGGAAGGGAAGTAACTACGGGGATAGACGTATGACTATAGGTGACAAATAAATTAGTAGACGCATACATCATATAGAATGGGACTGCGATAACGCTTTTAAATAAAAAACAAAATACACTTCATACATCACACTTCTACCAAAGAAAGACGTAGACAAAACACACATTAAAAATTACAGGCCCATATCATTACATAACACAGATTATAAAATTACAGGTCCATATCATTACATAACACAGATTATAAAATTACAGGCCCATATCATTACATAACACAGATTATAAAATTACAGGCCCATATCATTACTAAACACAGATTATAAAATTACAGGCCCATATCATTACATAACACAGATTATAAAATTACAGGTCCATATCATTACATAACACAGATTATAAAATTACAAGTCCATATCATTACAAAACACAGATTATAAAATTACAGGTCCATATCATTACATAACACAGATTATAAAATTACAAGTCCATATCATTACATAACACAGATTATAAAATTACAGGTCCATATCATTACTCAACACAGATTATAAAATTACAGGCCCATATCATTACATAACACAGATTATAAAATTACAGGTCCATATCATTACATAACACAGATTATAAAATTACAAGTCCATATCATTACAAAACACAGATTATAAAATTACAGGTCCATATCATTACATAACACAGATTATAAAATTACAAGTCCATATCATTACATAACACAGATTATAAAATTACAGGTCCATATCATTACTCAACACAGATTATAAAATTACAGGCCCATATCATTACATAACACAGATTATAAAATTACAAGTCCATATCATTACATAACACAGATTATAAAATTACAGGTCCATATCATTACTCAACACTGATTATAAAATTACAGGCCCATATCATTACTCAACACAGATTATAAAATTACAGGCCCATATCATTACTCAACGCTGATTATAAAATTACAGGCCCATATCATTACTCAACACAGATTATAAAATTACAGGCCCATATCATTACTCAACGCTGATTATAAAATTACAGGCCCATATCATTACTCAACACTGATTATAAAATTACAGGCCCATATCATTACTCAACGCTGATTATAAAATTACAGGCCCATATCATTACTCAACACTGATTATAAAATTACAGGCCCATATCATTACTCAACGCTGATTATAAAATTACAGGCCCATATCATTACTCAACGCTGATTTTAAAATTACAGGCCCATATCATTACTCAACACTGATTATAAAATTACAGGCCCATATCATTACTCAACGCTGATTATAAAATTACAGGCCCATATCATTACTCAACACAGATTATAAAATTACAGGCACATATCATTACTCAACACATATTATAAAATTACAGGTCCATATCATTACATAACACAGATTATAAAATTACAGGCCCATATCATTACTCAACACAGATTATAAAATTACAGGCCCATATCATTACTCAACACAGATTATAAAATTACAGGCCCATATCATTACTCAATACAGATTATAAAATTACAGGCACATATCATTACTCAACACATATTATAAAATTACAGGTCCATATCATTACATAACACAGATTATAAAATTACAGGCCCATATCATTACTCAACACAGATTATAAAATTACAGGCCCATATCATTACTCAACACAGATTATAAAATTACAGGCCCATATCATTACTCAACACAGATTATAAAATTACAGGCCCATATCATTACTCAACACAGATTATAAAATTACAGGTCCATATCATTACATAACACAGATTATAAAATTACAGGCCCATATCATTACTCAACACAGATTATAAAATGACAGGCCCATATCATTACTCAACACAGATTATAAAATGGCAGGCCCATATCATTACTCAACACAGATTATAAATTACAGGCCCATATCATTACTCAACACAGATTATAAAATTACAGGCCCATATCATTACTCAACACAGATTATAAAATGGCAGGCCCATATCATTACTCAACACAGATTATAAATTACAGGCCCATATCATTAATCAACACAGATTATAAAATTACAGGCCCATATCATTACTCAACACATATTATAAAATTCTTACCCAAACATTAGCCAATAAATTAAAACAACATATAAATACTCTCATTCATGTCAATCAACAATGTATCGTTAAATGCAGGGACATCAACAATCACAATCATTAAAGGCAGGGACATCAACAATCACAATCATTAAAGGCAGGGAGATCAACAATCACAATCATTAAAGGCAGGGAGATCCTCAATGACAATCATTAAAGGCATGGACATCAACAATCACAATCATTAAAGGCACGAACATCAAGAATCACAATCATTAAAGGCATGGAGATCAACAATCACATTCATTAAAGGCAGGGAGATCAACAATCACAATCATTAAAGGCAGGAACATCAACAATCACAATCTTTAAAGGCATGGACATCAGCAACCACAATCATTAAAGGCATGGACATCAACAATCACAATCATTAAAGACAGGGACATCAACAATCACAATCATTAAAGGCAGGGAGATCAACAATCACAATCATTAAAGGCAGGGACATCAACAATCACAATCATTAAAGGCAGGAACATCAACAATCACAATCTTTAAAGGCAGGGACATCAGCAACCACAATCATTAAAGGCATGGACAACAACAATCACAATCATTAAAGACAGGGACATCAACAATCACAATCATTAAAGGCAGGGAGATCAACAATCACAATCATTAAAGGCAGGGACATCAACAATCACAATCATTAAAGGCAGGAACATCAACAATCACAATCTTTAAAGGCAGGGACATCAGCAACCACAATCATTAAAGGCATGGACAACAACAACCACAATTATTTAATCAGACACATTATTCATTATGCAAATGACAAAAAATTCAAAAAATGCATTTTGGCACTAGACCAGGACAATACTTTTGACATGGTAGACCTTAAAAACCTTTCACAAGATATTAAAACACAACAAATTAGGGGAGTATTTTTGTAATTGGATAAAATTTAACACAGGAAACCTTTTAGCAATTTGATCATAAATAAAACACTTTCAAAAGACATTGCAATTGAAAGATAAGTTAGACAAGGGTGTCCTTTATCTCCTTATCTATACATTCTAGCCTTTGAACCATTTCTGGAGAAAATCAGGAGGGAGAGAAACATAACAGGAATGAGGATTCCTGAAGCCAGAGAAATCAAAGTCATTGCATATGCAGATTACACTGTCCTTCCCCCACAAATGATGGGTAATTCACAAAATAATCCCAATTTTTCAAGACTTTGGAAAAGACATTGCGTCCAAAGTGAATGTAAACAAATCTGAAATTTTGGTGATACATGTATGTATGTGTCAAGATAGTTTTTTAAACAAATAAAATTTAAATGTTCCAAAACACAAAATTATAAGAAAGAATCACCGATCTTAAAAGTACCTAACTTATGGGAAGAAAATACGTGTCTGTAGCAATGAGTAACTGTTAGGATGGTGAATAGACAGATATTAAAGATCGCTGAGATAGAAATAAAACGTATAATCAGCAAACAAAACCATTGCTTTGGACAGTGTTAATGAAGTCATATAAGATTATTGAAAATTAGAGACAAACAACAAACAAAAGGGCAGTCCTTTTTTCTTCTTTTTTATAGTTAATTTAAACGTTTGCTATCAATTTAAGTGTATTTACATATTTTGTATGTTATCTAAATGATAATGTATCTATAATTATTATTTTATGTAATGACGCGTTACTTCTCTACATCTAAGTATCACAACATCTATACCAAAAATACTCAAATGAAAAAGTTGTTTTACATCAAGGGAAATAATGCAGTGTTTAGAATATATATTATTTGTAAAAATGTTTAGTAAAAAAAAATGTTATTAAAGCAGATTTATTTTTATATATTAAACTTAGGAACACAATTCGACGTATAGAAATTTAGTTAAATTTATATTATTTGTATTGTTTATATTGAAATATTATTTTATTTACAAAATTGAAAACAAAAAAATAAGTACAATTATAATTGACAATACGTGAAATGAAACACCTGTCTGCTGCCACACTATCTTTTAGTAAACCTTAAGTAGTATCCACTTTCAATCGTTCCTTTACCTAGTAATTCTTATGAAACATAGGTTTACGTTAATGATCTAAATGTTATTGCCCTCCTTTCTTTGGTAAATTTATATCCCACGCGTTAACCAAACACGTACTTTAATTTGTAATTTAACAACCCCGTAAAAACAAAGTTTTTGAATATAAAACCCTTATATATGAGACATAACTTAAAGTATTGATATGTTCAATATAATACGCAGCGCGCGACAAACATTTACAGACTGAAACCAACTGATCTCACCTTGCTGTAAAAAACTGGATTGGGGAGGTGTGGTCATCGATGGCTGGACTGAAATCCAGCGCGTGGAGGTGAACAAAGCAGGCGGCTACATTTAATTATAAAGCGATACACTAAAAATGCATTAATTTAATGACGGTACATTCGATCGATCTGAAATGTTGATAAAATGCATTGTTAGGTAACACAAGTCTATGTGCAAAATTTCACCTCCATAGCATGTCGGGAAGTGTTTCATTTTTTACTTTTTATTTTTCCTCCCGACTGCAAACGACAGAGACCACAACAGAGAGACAAGGCGGTGAAGTTAATATAGAGGAATTAATTAAACAAACCCGTAAGCACAAAGTTTATGACTACATTATTTTAGTAATGACTGTGCGTGGTAAGTCGGCTAAATGTGTTTACTAATAACAAAATAGAGGATTCACGCTAAAACAAGTGTATGGCCAGTTTGTTTATTACATTTTGTAAACTTTGTTCTTTCAAATTCATCTTAAGAGAATCGTGAATCGTGTCATTGAAATTCAAGGAGGCATCATTAAAAGAGTACTTTCATTGCTTTCCTACATTTAAAGCTTCCAATTATCTAATCTATGATTAGCCATGATCTTATTTAATATTATTTCTAAAAAAAGATATATTACTTAAGTATTTGTTATTCTTATATTTATGCCACTTTCAATTTACTGTTAAGTTTTAGCTTTTAAAAGGTTTCTTGCCAGTCAGTGTGTCACAATATGTGGTCTTAACTCTATAAAGGAGCTACCTGTAGGATCACATTTAAAAAAATGATTATTAACATATGGTTACTTCACTCTCAGGCCATTCCCATTAATTGGTTGTAGCTGTAATTGTAAACAAAATGTACACATACTCCATTAATTCCTGGTGATGGTCGGACACTTCGACCCCGGACGATTCGACCCCGAATGGTTCGATCCTGCCAGTTCGACCACAGGACGTTTCGACCCCATGACGTTTTCGACCCGGCAAGTTAAAAGTAAGGATTTGTAACGCTATGGTGTAGCCTGTGCTGCTATATGGAGCCGAGACGTGGAGAACAACGGCGGTAAACCTGACCAGAATTCAGTCCTTTATCAACAATTGTCTAAGAAGGATTCTCAGAATTCACAGACCATAAAAAATCAGTAAACGGGAAATGTTGCAGTAGAAAAAGCGGATGAAAAAATTCCCCAGAAACGGTGCAGGTGGAATGGTCATACACTTAGAAAACCTGCTTCTAGTACAACAAGGCAAGCCCTGAAATGGAACCCCCAGGGTAAGAGGAAAAGAGGCCGTCCAAGAGACACTTGGCACCGAGAATTGGAGGCAGAAGAAAAGAGAATTGGTAATGACTGGAAGAGCCTGGAGAAGTTGGCCCAGGACAGAGATGCCAGGAGGTCTCTCGTAGGTCGCCTATGTCATTGGAGCAATCGCAAACGCCGACGATGACCGGTGTATGCCCCAGATGGACGAGATGATCGGTGTATGCCCCTCATGGACGAGATGATCGGTGTATGCCCCTCATTGACCAGATGATCGGTGTATGCCCCTCATGGACGAGATTATCGGTGTATGCCCCTTATGGACGAGATGATCGGTGTATGCCCCTCATGGACGAGTGGATCGGTGTATGCCCCTCATGGAGGAGATGATCGGCTATGCCCATCAGGGACGAGAAGTCTCAACAACAAAAATATCATATACAGCATTGCTTCTAAAACTTTTTAGCATGGGGGCTGGCAAGGGTTTTTCCATCGCACCAGTGGCCGGTGCACTATTTTCCCTGTATAGAGGTGGTAGCGACATGAGCCCTCACATGGCATACAGCCCTAAAACATTGGACAAACATATGATAAATGTCATCCAACAATTTTGAAAAGAATAAACAATTTTCTTCACTGTTGATGATGGTCGTTGGTTGTAACTGCTTTATTTAAACTTTTTTTGTTTTCATCGGAAAAGTCTTGAACTATAAATTGCTCTCTAAAAATACTCTTCGGCTATGAATGTTATTACCATTTAGGCCGAATTTTTATCAATGATTTTAAAAAAAAATTAATAGTATATAATTGTAACCTAACTATGCTAGTAATAAAGTCAATTTTAATTATATTGATTTAGTTTATATGTGCAATTTATCATTTTTATAAAACATTAGAAATAGAAAAATATCATAAAGTAGATTTTTTGGGGGTGGGGGAATTAATTGTTAACCGATAAGATACGAAAATCAATAATTTTATTGTCATTTTATCCCTAAATATAGGGACCGAAGTCAAGTGGATGGCCACTTTCTTATAGAACAATTCACGCAGAAGAGAAATTAATTCTTGAGGGTTAAATAAAGATACATATAGATTAAACTTAATTATAATCATTTCATAGTTACTGTAATTATTGACAATATGCAATATTTAACGTGAATTTTTTTGTTTCAATTAAATTTTTGCAAACGAAAGTTTAAGTTAATAAAAAAAAATTGTTTAGAAACACAAGTTACTAATAATAATTCTCAGGGAATTGTAAATTAAGTTTCAAAAGAGTTGAAAAGAAATTCACAATTCCTATCTTGTCACCTACATTTTATCAAGAAGAACGCAATTGATAAAATATATTAATTCCGGTGTTTTATGGTGCAGCGAAAACGCGCAAATACTTTATAACGAGCGTTTGACAATAAAAATGTATTTTAGGATTGAGTGTTCTTTCTCACAGACAAAATATAGTGCCTATTTGTATACACATAAGGTGAAGTTAGTGTTGAGACCTATGGCGGATTAAGAGGGGGGCTGAACGGGCTAAAGCCAGGTATCCCCGATGATTTTAGGGCCACCGAATTTAGTATATTTTATAATAAAGTTAGACACATTTTTGCATGAATCAATAAAAATATGATAAATTAAATAAATTAATAAAATCTTATGTATTAATCTGATCGCCATTCGGACCCGATAGTAAATACTTTTTGTAGCTTTTAAATGTGTGTTTCGCATCAAGTTCTGGTGGTCTTGCGGCAGCCTACAGGCTTGTAGTGCAAGTGGTTTCGGGTTCGAATCCCAGTGGGGGTGTGTTTTTTTTTAATTTGTCTTTATTTTTTATTAAAACTATCTTTTTACGATGCCAGCGGACTTTTAGTTTCTTTGTGTTCGGTTTTTTTGATGTATCCGATCCTGTAGTACATAAAAATTATGAGAAAGGAACAAATGGACGATTTAGTTACAAGTTACAGCTATAGTCTTATATTATTAGCTGTCAGCAATCATTTTATTTAAAGGGACGCTCGCTGGATAGGGCCCCAGTTTGAATTGCAGCCAGGGGCCCCGTGCAGTCTTAATCCGCCCCTGGTTGAGACCATTCGATAGAACATCGCTGCATTTAACACCGCGAGGTGTTTGGATATCAGCATCATCCAAACTTACAAAACCAAATTGAATATACGAAGAATGGCATTTATCTTATCTATAAAGACGCTCCTTCTATGCAGGAGATAATTGCGTCCACAGATCATGACGCATGATCTGTTGGCATGTGATGCAGCGTTCACAGGCCACGGCTATGAGGGTTATACGTATTACCCAGCCGCCTAACTAGTGTTAGGTACCCATTCGGAGCTGGGTGACTCAGGGACGCCCTAGGCCCCGGGAACAAATCCTTGCCTTCACATGGATTTGAACTCGTGACCATCGGTCAAGTGATGCTAGAAGGAATTCGTTTCGCTAATTAAGCTTCATTTTTATTTATGTTCCCATCATCTAATTGTGAAGAAGTGTGAGACTGTTTTTAATTCTCAGCATTCATTTTTATTCTATTTTTAAACATATCCACCACTCTGGGTTGCACATATCTACAGCACTCTTACTTTATTGTTCTAAGATCCTCTACAACACTTTTACTTTATTGTTCTAAGATCCTCTACAGCACTCTTACTTAATTGTTTTAAGATCCTTTACAGCACTTTTACTTTATTGTTCTAAGATCCTCGAAAGCACTCTTACTTTATTGTTCTAATATCCTCTACAGCACTCTTACTTTATTGTTCTAAGATCCTCTACAGCACTCTTACTTTATTGTTCTAAGATCCTCTACAGCACTCTTACTTTATTGTTCTAAGATCCTCGAAAGCACTCTTACTTTATTGTTCTAAGATCATCTACAGCACTCTTACTATATTGTTCTAAGATCCTCTACAGCACGCTTACTTTATTGTTCTAATATGCTCTACAGCACTCTTACTTTATTGTTCTAAGATCCTCTACAGCACTCTTACTTTATTGTTCTAAGATCCTCTACAACTCTCTTACTTTATTGTTCTAACATCATCTACAGCACTCTTACTTTATTGTTCTAAGATCCTCTACAACACTCTTACTTTATTGTTCTAAGATCCTCTACAGCACTCTTACTTTATTGTTCTAAGATCCTCTACAGCAGTATTACTTTATTGTTCTAAGATCCTCTACAGCACTCTTACTTAATTGTTCTAAGATCCTCTACAACACTCTTACTTTATTACTCTAAGATCCTCTACAGCGTTTGCCCTAAATCTCCGGGCCGCGGTCCGGTACCTGGCCGTAGACCAAATGGTACCAGGCCACCAAAGGAACATTACTTTTTACATTTTATTTTAAGTGTTGTATTTCTCTCGGGATTGTATAGTATTTCAATGGGCAAGAGGCAAAAACGTGTAACCCGTTTTGGCGGCTCTTCGTCAAAGTCAAAAGAACATCAATTACACGTCACCGCAGATCGGAACAACCACCTACAAATACAATAAATGTTTGAGCTCCTTTATTATACACGCCTTTTATTGGTCCCCCGTGTTTTCAAACTATTATACTTCTCTTTTCCTCTGTATTTTTGCTGTTGTTTTTTTTTCATATTTTTAAAAAATATTTAATTAATTTGTTAATATGTTAATATATTTTTTTTTATTTTATTTATTTATTAATTAATTATTTTTTTGGGGGGAGGGGGGAAATTTCATTGACACCTCATCAATGACAGGAAGTGTCTTCAATCGACGCTAGGGTTAATTAATCCTAGAGTTTTACTTGTGTCTAAAGCAAAGCTTTTGAATGACCATTAAGTAAGTACAGCTTATTTCATTCATGTTTATGCTTTAAATTATAAATAAATGATAAGTGTTGCATAAGTTATACTATTTCATGCACCCGTTTTCAATCAAAATTTAATAAAATATGTATCCCCTTTATCTGAAAGGGTTATACTATCACGAAAACATGGTAAAACAAAAGACATTTTTTTATAAATCCAATGAATGGTCTCTCAGAAACAGCTATTTCTATGTGATTATACTGATACAGTTAACACGTAATTAATTAAACAATATAATTTGCAATTGTCACGCAAGTAGTGTCTGTCAGTCCTGACGCTAAAAATTTTAGAAAGCAGGGAAAACCAAATTACTGCACCAAAGCATAAAAAGGTGTGCACATTAAATATGCGCTGTAAAAAAAGTATATATGACGTCATTGTTTTCGCTCATATGTTAATTTCGGAAAAGAGATCAATGTAATAAAAACAACCCGTAAAAAACCAAGTTTTTGACTATAAATCCTTTACGTATGAGACGTAACTAAAAGAATGTTCATTATAACACGCAGCGCAAGACCATCCAAAAATATAAAATTGCAGTTGTGTCGTAAAACGTGTTTAATATAATGCGCACCGATCAGGAATAGGTGTATAAAAAGTGTTGTCAGTAAAATACGCACCTTATTGCGCAACAGAAAGGTTGTTCAATATAATACGCACCGCGACGCTCTATCTCAAAAAATAGCATGATACATAGGAATAAATAAAATAATCTAAAAAATCAATAATTTAATTACGGTACATGCGATCGATCTGAAATATTTTGATACATTTTTTTATCATCGGTTCGAAACTGCCTGCAAAATTTCAGCTCGCTATCTTGCGAGCAAGTGGGTTAAAAATCGATCAAAAGTTTTGGCGACAAGCAAGCAAGCAAGCAAGGTCGGTCGGTCGGCCGCAGACACCACGAGTTAATATAAAGGATTTAAAAAGAGGATTTGATGATGGTTAATTGTAAAATCAAATAACAAAGGGGGTGCCGTAGGCGCCCTACAAACCCTATTATAAAATACTTTGTGTTATTCTCAGAAAGTTTAATGTTTCGTATTTATCAAACAAGGACAAGTTAGTTGGGCTTTTGAAAAAGGTCGGCGCCGTAGGTGCCCTAAAAAAGTGCATTTTTTAAATAAAATAAATATATTTCAGCTAAATACGTCCGTCATTTTTGACGGGTGTACGCTAGTTTTTTTATAAAGATGTAATATGATATACTATTAATTTAATATTTGATTAAATAAAAATGTTTAATGGTGATTTGACACTGTTCACATTTATGTCAAGGTAACTTGTGTGTGCTTCTCTTTTCTTTGGTCAATATTTTCTCATTATTAATAACTCTTAGATGGAGATAATGTCATTGATGTGGCCGAGGTGATAACTTCAGATGGAGATGATGTCATTGATGTGGTTGTGGTCTTAACTCATAGATGGAGCTGATGTCATTGATGTGGCCAAGGTCATAACTCTTAGATGGAGCTGATGTCATTGATGTAGCCGAGGTCATAGCTCTTAGATGGACCTGATGTCATTGATGTGGCCAAGGTCATAACTCTTAGATGGAGCTGATGTCATTGATGTGGCCGAGGTCATAACTCTTAGATGGAGCTGATGTCATTGATGTGGCCGAGGTCATAACTCTTAGAAGGAGCTGATGTCATTGATGTGGCCAAGGTCATAACTCTTAGATGGAGCTGATGTCATTGATGTGGCTGAGGTCATACCTCTTAGATTGAGCTGATGTCATTGATGTGACCAAGGTCATAACTCTTAGATGGAGCTGATGTCATTGATGTGGCCGAGGTGATAACTTCAGATGGAGATGATGTCATTGATGTGGTTGTGGTCTTAACTCATAGATGGAGCTGATGTCATTGATGTGGCCAAGGTCATAACTCTTAGATGGAGCTGATGTCATTGATGTGGTTGTGGTTTTAACTCATAGATGGAGCTGATGTCATTGATGTGGCAAAGGTCATAACTCTTAGAGGGGCTGATGTCATTGATGTGGCCAAGGACATACCTCTTAGATACAGATGATGTCATTGATTAGGCAAAGGTCATAACTCTTAGATGGAGCTGATGTCATTGATGTGACCAAGGTCATAACTCTTAGAGGAGCTGATGTTATTGTTGTTTAACGTGTTTTTTTAAAGCTTGCACATGGTAGACCACTGCTACACGCTTAAATAATGAAATCATTGGACTCTCCTACCTGGAACATGCAAAACAGTTTTAGTCATATTAAAGTACTTGAACTTATACGTTTTTAATTATTTTCTTCTTTTTAGTCCACTTATAAAAACTTGTTTTTTTTAAATCTTTTTTTACTTCTATTTATTTTAGGGCTGCGGAAATTAACGTTTAATTTCTCGATTAATCGTTAAAATTTTTTGTAGATTAAAATTATTTTAATCGATAAAAATTCGATTAAAATGAAAGAAAATATTTATAATATTTTTTTAAATTTTTATTAATAAATAGTTAATAATTAATAATAATTGATATATTTTTTACATACAAACTTCTCCTGCGTAATATTATAATTTATTTTATTAATTTATGTGGACTTGCAGATATCAACTAAAAAATGGCTGACAGCATCAGCACAGTTAAATTTAAACATGTAACTGGAAAGTTGAGCAAAAGTTTTGTCTTTAAGCTAACTGCTGATGGAAAAGTCGAAGATGGTGAAAAAGTTTACTGTGTTCACTGCAATAAACAATTCTCTTTTAAAGGATCAAATACATTGCTGACGTACCACCTTCAGCACAAACATCCAATCAAGTATCAACACATTGTCATAAAATTTAGTTCAAAATATTCTCAAATTCCAATGTCTGTGAGACAGGGGAAATAACTCAATAACATAAAAAAGTCAATTACCTGTTTTTGTTACTTCCCTTGAAGATTAATTAATCGTTAAGTTTTCAAAAGTTAACGATTAAATTTAAATTAATCGATAACAGCTCTAATTTATTGTATTCTTTTTAGTCTAAGTGTATGCTATGGTGAGTTTTGAAGTATTGATTATGTTCAAATATAATACGCATTGCCCGACAAACATTTACAGACTGGAAATGACTGATCTCTCCTTGATGTTAAACAGGGTTGATGTGGTCGGGGTTGGTGTGAACTCGGCACGTGAATGTAATGTAAACAAGAGCAGACGGATAATACATATGCTTATATATATATAAACTAAAAAGTTCAATAATTTAATAACAGTACATTCTATCGATCTGAAATTTTGACACAATTCATTGTCATCCAAGATCTATTAGTGGTAAAATATTTAGATCTCTAGGACTATCAAAAGTGGTTTAATTTTACGTTGGCAGATTTGAAAAATTGTGGACAGACAAACAGGAACGAAAGTGAGGTAATAAAAACGTGGTTAAAACAAAAATGATTTTGAAACATGCTCATTTCAAATAAGAACTACTTTTTTAGGCTGGGTGGGGTGGGGGTGTGTGACGTCATTTTTGTTTATTTTTAGCGTTTATATGTTTTTTATTTCGGATCTAGGTTTTTTTGACGTGTTGGCTAGGTTTTTCCCAAAATTATCACTGGCATCACTGACCCAAGCGGTGATTTATGCTCTGAGGCTGAATCATAAAATGTTTGTTATATAAATGACAAAGTCATTAAGATTATATAAATGTTTTACTTTCAAATAATTATGTACTTAATTAGCTTAAGCTCGAATCATCATAAATTGTTTGTTACATATAAATGACCAAGTCATTAATATTATGTAAATGTATAACTTTTAAGAAAATGTAATCTTAATTAGTTTTTCAATATAATGACTGAATCAAAGTGGTAAAATCAAACACTTGTGATTTATTCAAAGTGGATTGAATTAGACTAGTTAATATATTACATATGCAATAAAGATTTCGACTTTTCAATAATTCATGACTCTCGGAAATCTGTGTAAATATATATGATTGATTCATTATAAATAAAATAAGTTACAAAAAAATTCATTTTTTAAAATTTAAAATTGAATATTTTGTTAGCAATTACAGACATTTTTACTTATTGTAATATACAAATTTAAATTACAAAAGTATCCAAACAATCTTTTAAACTTCATAATGTTAAATGTAAGATCTATATTTTAGCTTTCTATCCATGTTGTTAAATAAAAACGTATCCAGTAAAAACAAAATAGAAAGTGATCTATTAAAAAGTGCCTTAAAGAGGCATAAATATTTATAAACACTTTGGAAGTCCAGAGTCGTAAAATGAATGAGAAAGCTTAACCTGACCACGCCCCTTTTCAATTTTTTTTTAGCCTGCGGCGAGCTCTCCCTGCGCCCCCCCCCCACGGCATGTTGTCGATTTTATTCCTGGAATTTTTAGTCTTATCTTGGTTTTTTTTACTCTTATCTTATCTATACAGACGATCCTTCTATGCAGAGGATAATTGCCTCCACAGACCATGACGGATGATCTATTGGCAAGTGATGCAGCGTTCACAGGCCACGGCTATGAGGTTTCCACGCATTACCCAGCCGCCTAACTAGTGTTAGGTACCCATTCGGAGCTGGGAGACTCAGGGACGCCCTAAGCTCCAGGAAGAAAAACCTTGCCTTCGCATGGATTCGAACCCGTGACCATCGGTAAGTCAGTCGAGCGCGCTTCCTGGGTAAAGTTGGAACCTTAAGTTAGAAACATTGATGTAACGTTAGGAGTGAATAAAGTGTGATAACACTTCATTGTTACATTGTTAACATAATGGAGTAATCACTATGACGCGTAAGATGTAATTCCCACGAAAATTTTATTTTTTATAAATGTCTAAACAAAAGTTTACAGTGTTTTTAAATACAAAGAAATATAAATGTAATATAATGAAGATGAGGCGCTTTTGTTATTTTGTTTCTTAAGATATTGTAAAACAATTAGTATTACAACAAAGAATGTACATTCCTATTATTTATTTATTTAAATTAAAGATAAACAAATTTTATATTCTAAAAAAGAGAATTATGTCCCTTGACAAATTAAATCTTATTACATAGTTATCATTTTGACATAGACTTCACGATACATTATATAAAGAGAACTAACCAAAAATAAAATGGCCGAAAATTTTTTTTGTAGGTTATCTATTGATAACATAACAAAATAATTATTTAGCTTGAAGATTTAGATTAACATAGAGTAAAACTATAAATACAAACTGTCCGCACGCTTGTTTATAAAATAGTTCAAAAAATTATAAAGGCCGTCGTTAGTTTTGTTCTACACAACGGTCTGTACAGTATTGATGTATATTATGTACTTTCTATCTTAGCTATATACTATCTGTGTATTCACCCTCTATTCAACGGTCTGTACAGTATTGATGTATATAATGTACTTTCTATCTTAGCTATATACTATCTGTGTATTCACCTCACGGTCTGTACAGTATTGATGTATATCATGTACTTTCTATCTTAGCTATATACTATCTGTGTATTCACCTCACGGTCTGTACAGTATTGATGTATATCATGTACTTTCTATCTTAGCTATATACTATCTGTGTATTCACCTCACGGTCTGTACAGTATTGATGTATATCATGTATTTTCTATCTTACCTATATACTATCTGTGTATTCACCCTCACGATCTGTACAGTATTGATGTATATCATGTACTTTCTATCTTAGCTAAATACTATCTGTGTATTTACCCTCTATTCAGTTACAATCTTTTATACATTTTTTCTTTCTTTTATGAAAACTAAGACATTCGGTGAAGCGTGGTGAGCCAAAGTAAAGTCAAATGTACACAAGTACACATACTGTACATCAGTGCTTTCAAATTGGAGTCCAAATCAGACACATAAAACCTAAATTTGAATTTATTTAGTGTACATGTATATGCCAATATTATTACAAGACCTATAAAAGGAAATCAATAAAATATGAATTCATTACTGTAATAACGAAAACTATTTTAAATTAAACGTTTTCTTCTATAAAAATCAAAGGCTGCCGTAAGGTTATAATGAGATCCAATTTCTTGATTTTATATACCTTAATGTAAACTAATCTAGTGAATTAAACTGATATGTATAACAATCAAAACTGTGGGGGCGGGTGAAAACTACATCACCCACAAGTTATACAAAAAAAATTAATATTGTTTTGTTATTCTTCAGTTTCTTTATTTCTTCGTATCTTTATATATTACTTTGTGTTTACTAAATTATTAGACTCAGTGTCAATAAATATTCCATGGTGTAATAATCATTAGAAACGAAGCGATGAATTATTGACGTGTGGACCTGGCTGTTCCACGGTAACAGTGGTGAAATGTATGTGTTACGTATATGTGTAATGGTGCTCGCCGTGAGACTAAATGTATGTATTATATGTATGTGTAATGTTGGTCGCCGTGAGACCAAATGTATGTATTATATGTATGTGTAATGGTGCTCGCCCTGAGACCAAATGTATGTATTATATGTATGTGTAATGGTGCTCGCCCTGAGACCAAATGCATGTATTATATGTATATGTAATGGTGCTCGCCGTAAAACCAAATGTATGTATTATATGTATGTGTAATGGTGCTCACCGTGAGACCAACTGTATGTATAATATGTATGTGTAATTGTGCTCGTCGTGAAACCAAAGAAGCACTGTCCTGACTTAGATACAGGCCAAGTGTTGGCTGAAGGGAGTTGTCTCTTCTTGTACACGCGATGTTATTAAATACCGTGTACCGTATTCCTGAATCAGAAATACACAGTATGGATGAAAATTTGACTGTGTGAGTTAAGTTGATCAGGGTAACAAGATTATTAACAAATACATAACATACGTGAGTACGTTATGGTCGAGGGTAGGATCAGGGCCGGCTTAAGGAAATTGGAGGTCCTAGGCGAAGTGAATTTGGTGGCCCTAAATGTAATTGAAAATAAAAATAATATGGAGATATACATGCCTAATTAATCTCGTTTTGCCTTTGTGTCTTCTTATTAAATCGTGTAATACTACAGTGGTATTTAATTCTTTAATATTTATCATTCATATACACCTATATAGTGTATTATGTAAAGTTGGTTTCTATTATTTAATCAGAACATACAATGTAAAATTCGGATTAAATCATCAACTTAATATTGCTATAAATTTAAAAGAAATAATTTCCTGTGAAATGAAGTTATAATAAAATTTAATTTCTTTTAAAAAAGGGAAGACTAGAGCCTTCAAATAACTTATTAAGTCTTACCAGGAATTAATCGACTACGTGTACATTTTCTCTTCAAATAAAAGATACAACTACTTAATGGGAATAGTCTGAGAGTGAAGTAACCAGATGTAAATAATCATTTTTGTTTTAATGTGTGATCATATAGATCAGAAGTGGCAAACACTTTTTGGGAGTGTGCCAAAATTCAACCAAAATCCAACTTATTTATAGCAANGTGCCAACACTCCAATGAAACCCGAGAAAGTGGGTTTGGCTTAGATGGTTTGATTAAAAGGAAGTTATAATTTAGTCGCGTACCTCTCCTTAAGTAAAGTCTTTAGGAAAGTCAAGAAATATTTTGAAAGCTTAAAATCAATAGTGGTTTTAAGTTGGCATTCCAAGGGTGAAGATAAGAATCACAAATACAGAAGGAATATTTCCTATTTTAAAATACCATTACATGAGATCATGGCTAATTATGGATTACTAAAATTGAATAGCTTTAAATTTAAGTAAGCAATTATAATGAAAGTACTATTTTAGTGGTACCTCCTTGAATTTCAACGTAACGAGTCTCTTATGATGAATTTGAAAGACCAAATTCTACAAAGTGGAATATACAAACTGGCCTTATTCTTGTTTTAGTGTAAGCGTCAATCCTGTAATTAGGAATATATTTTTACGACTTAACAAATAAGGTCTTTATAGTCCTGAAAGCACTTCTCCCATCATAATAATTAAATTAATTTATTTTATTATTAGTCAATTTCTTGTTCCAATGGGACATTTATTTTAATTATACATGTTTAATTCTGATATAATGATTTTATTTTTCAACGAATTCCTAATTATAGGAACGAATAAAAGTGGAAACCACTTTTAAGAAAAACAAGTCATAAACACATGCTGTACAGCAAAGTTTTACTTATGTCATACTAGTCTATGATTGTATTTACATGATAGTTTTCAATTTTCTCATTAACAATAATAATTCAATATAAAGTTTACCAATAATACAGAGTAATAACTAATGTTATGTTGCAAATTTTTAGTGTAAATTTAAATATATAAAAATGCTTAATTAAAAAAGGGTATTATTTACTGAACATTTTTTTTTAAAGATTTTGTATATTAAAACACTACATTAATTCTCTTGATACGAAGCAACACATTCAATGGGCTATTTTTGTCATTGATGTCATAAACCTCATAACCAGAGAAGTCACGCGCCAATACTTAAAATAATACTTATACATACTTTATCATTTATATGACATACACCAAGTGTAAATATACTTCAGTTGATAGTTAAAGTTTAAATGAACTCAAAGTAAAAAAAAACAACATAATAATAATATTATTTGTTTTTAAAACGGCAGCCATTTTTGTGTGTTGTTATAGCTAATACAAATAATATTAAATGACGTCATTAACTCTGTCCAAAGCTATTGTTTTGTTTATTGTTGCATGTAATGTTAAGCTGTATTTTTATCTTACTTATCTTTGTCTATTCAAATTCCTTCCAGCTACTCATTAAAACTGACACATATTTTTTCTTTCTTTAAATTAGTCACTAACTATTTGGGTGATCTGCCCCTCTCATTTTGTGTTTTAGAACCATAACATTCTCTTAAATTATATATTATTATTATTAAATCCCTTATATTAACTTCTCCGCCGCCGCTGTCTCTCTGTCGTGATCTCTGTCTCACTGTCTTGGGCGGGCGGAAAAACAAATGTCAAAAATACCGACTTCCTGTAAAACCATCGAGCTGAAATTAGGCACACGGACCCATGTCACCTAATAATGCATCGTTTCAAAATTTCAGATCGATTGAACGTACCGTAATTAAATTAATGCATTTTAAGTTTATCTCTATACGAGGTATGTAATTCAATTTCACGGTTTGCTATTTTTTTTCACGTGACATCTCAGTTCGCGCGTCGGAGCGATGTACCGGGGTGCTTGTGTTTACATTTTACTTGTCACGATGAGCTCGGTCCAGCGATCGTTAACCAGACCTTTCCCCTCTCCCAACCCCACACCCCCCGGGTTATAAAGCAAATGGCAGCTAAGACATATTCAGTGTGTAAACGTTTGTCGTGTTTGAACATAATCAATACTGTTAGCTGTGTCTAATATATAAGGGATTTATAGTCAAACACTTTGTTTTTACAGGTTTGTTTTATTTTTATTTATCAAAACTCTGAAACCCAAAAAGCCCTTTAAAGCAATTTCATCAATTATCGTTGTAATTAAATAAATACATGGCATTCTCCTTTGGGGTCGAGCTCTAGGCTTTTAGGACCCGGCTCAATTTATCACAGACAAGCTTCATCAAGCATACATCGGTATAAAGATACTTTTCCACAGGAATTGGAGTTTCTCTATCCATATCCCAGGCAAGCACCGGGCTTTCTATCAGACCGTCAACTCTGAGCTGCCACATGATCGACAGCCATTATCCCTTCTGTGTCAAACATATGCAGGTAGTTCTGTGTGGGACAGTGTCCAGTCCTCATCTGGGTGATAGTGTCCAATCGCCACGCTTAAGTTGCCTACAAGGATCGTTATTGCTCGGTTGCTGCATAAATTGGTAAACATTACTGCTCGTGTATTCCTTGAGTCAGCTAAGAATATTGTACATTTTAGGACAGACATATGTACAGTCCGTCCTTGAGCCAGCTAAGAACATTGTACATTTTAGGGCAGACCTATGTACAGTCCGTCCTTGAGCCTGCTAAGAACATTGTACATTTTAGGGCAGACCTATGTACAGTCCGTCCTAGAGCCAGCTAAGAACATTGTACATTTTAGGGCAGACCTATGTACAGTCCGTCCTTAGCATGCTAAGAACATTGTACATTTTAGGGCAGACCTATGTACAGTCCGTCCTTGAGCCAGCTAAGAACATTGTACATTTTAGGGCAGACCTATGTACAGTCCGTCCTTGTGCCTGCTAAGAACATTGTACATTTTAGGGCAGACATATGCACAGTCCGTCCTTGAGGAAGTTAAGAACACTGTTCATTTTTGGGCAGACCCATGGGGGAGTCCATCCTTGTGCAAGCTAAGAATAATGTACAACTTATAGCAGAACCCTGGGGGAGTCCATCTTTGAGCAAGCTAAGAATAATGTACAACTTATGGCAGACCCTTGGGGGAGTCCATCCTTGAGCAAGCTAAAAATAATGTACAACTTATGGCAGACCCTTGGGGGAGTCCATCCTTGAGCAAGCTAAGAATATTATACAACTAATGGCAGACCCCTGCGGGAGTCCATCCTTGAGCAAGCTAAGATTAATGTTAATTTTAGGGCAGACCCCTGTGGCAGTCCATCCTTGAGCACACTAAGAATAATGTACAACTTATGGCAGACCCCTGGGGGAGTCCATCCTTGAGCAAGCTAAGAATAATGTACAACTTATGGCAGACCCCTGGGGGAGTCCATCCTTGAGCAAGCTAAGATTAATGTAAATTTTAGGGCAGACCCCTGTGGCAGTCCATCCTTGAGCTAGCTAAGAATAATGTACAACTTATGGCTGACCCCTGGGGGAGTACATCCTTGAGCAAGCTAAGATTAATGTAAATTTTAGGGCAGACCCCTGTGGCAGTCCATCCTTGAGCAAGCTAAGAATAATTTTAGGGCAGACCCCTGTGGCAGTCCATCCTTGAGCAAGCTAAGAATAATGTACAACTTATGGCAGACCCCTGGGGGAGTCCATCTTTGAGCAAGCTAAGAATAATGTACAACTTATG